>SNQJ01S0000436.1:846827-872248 GCA_010110895.2 Picea sitchensis
TACATATTTTCATGTTCCTAGGAGATTAAACCAAATTACAGATACTCTAGCTAATCAAATTTTAGATTGGCATCTTGCACACATATGAAAGAACATTGACATAAGCATGTAAATACATTTTTGCACACGTGATCCATAAGACAAAAAAGATCAAAAAACCATATATAACATCATAAAACAACCAGAGTACATAGATGGATGCAAGCGCCTCAAAAATGGGACTAATAACGAGTCACAGGGCTTGTGCCCTTAAAAATATATAGAAGTAAGTGTTCATGGCACTTAAAAAGTCTAAATAGGTTCAGGGCCTATGGGCCCTGTTATAATAGTCCACAACATGGGCTAAACGCCTAAACAATCAGACCCACATCCGAGGTGCCCCCACTACATGAGGTTGCATGGATGGTGGCAGGTCCTCTATCTCTACCATCGAGACTGTGCAAGTGAGTACAGTGAAGTTCCGCTCAACTCATCTAAGGACCCTCTCAGACTCCCCGGCTGGGAGGTTCCTTGCTACTGCTTCTCCCTCAGTGGCGACAGCTGCGGTTTCTGGCCATGGACAACGCCTGTTCCGTGCATAATCGGCAGGTCGCACGGGTCCCACATCTGCATGCAACAAATGTATACCCGTTAAATACTCTGGCATACAAAAATGACATAAAAATTACATATGAAAACAAAAAAAAACTACAAAGGTGGAGACTTGCCCCTCTCCCCTCGCTCCTCACTAGGAGGCACGGGTATCTCAGGATCTCTAGAAAAATCTATCCCTGCATATGGGTAATCCTTGATCACAGGGATCTACCATGACAGCCAAGCAAAGAAGTCATCATTGAAGGAATCAATGGTCCTTCCACCACCCTATCGTGGCAGTAATACTACCCATCTACACACTGCAGGAAAAGAGGCTTGATGTCCTCATACTACTTCCTGAGGACTAAATCTCGAAACTCTCTCAAAGAAGAATGAACACAAAATCGTCCCAAACCTGAAGTTCCTTTGTGTCCGCTATTGACAATTTTTCAATTGCCTCTTCATGCACTCGATCAATGTGGTACTCCAGTAAAAAATATGTGCGTTCAAGCACTGGATAACACAGTTCATCTGTGTGCGAGATGCCTGATGCAAGGATGTTGAACCAGCAATCCGCCCAATCAGTAATAATATCGCCTACAACGATAGGTTAGTGATATTACTGATGGGTACCTGGGATCCCGCACAGTCAGTCCCAGCCTCACAATGCTCGACTATCAGTTTCGATATCTTACTTGGTCCCACAGGAAACGTCCTAAAGTTGACTGGTTCCCCTCTTCTTGAGAGGCCAATCAAAAAATATATATCCTCGGTGGTGGGCACCAATGATTTCCCCTCTAGCATGAAGGCCTCTGCATCAGGGTGCTAGTAGTTAATCAAGGCATTCACTAGGCTTGGTTGCACTCACATAAATGGAAACAGGAAGAACTTCAGTAAACCACATTGCGTCAACATGGACACGACATTCGGATCTCCTGCAACCAACTCACTAATTACTTCATGCTCCCTTTCCCTCCACTGGACATACATCCTGCCAACACAACAAAATTTAGGAGGGTCAATACTTTCCCTTTAGTTCTCATTTTGCTACAAAAGGGGGTCCACGCGCACTGTAGAGGCGACAGTCGCATGCACATGCGGGAAGACTTTACTCTGCCCGAGTGTACACACAGCCTGTCCAGAGACAACTTGTGTGTACCTAGGGTCGACCTTTTAAAGGTCAATGCCCACCCAAAAAACAAAAGCAAATGCAAAATTGAGGAATTGAATAGCTAGATAAGGGAGTTTGTACTTACTTGATCCAAGCGGAAGTTCGTTTCGTCCACTGTAGCTCCCAGAATCACCTTTTTTAGCAAAGGGGGTATTTTGGCTCCAGAGTCAATTTCCAAATCAACAATAGTGATAATGAGCTGCCAACTTCTATTTATAGACTTTTTGGTTTCTTTTTGTCACTTTTTTGGCATCCCTTATCAGTTTCTTTATACCAAAAACCATTTAGAGTGATTCAGGAGTTATATGGGAGGGATTTGATCGGGTATTGGGACACTTTTTTGGAGTTTTGAGAAAATTTTGACGGTCCATGAAATTTTTTCCAAGAATCAACTTGAGCATATAGGTTAGGTTATTACCACAACTTTTGCGTCTCATTGTCTTTTTCCTCTGCTATAGGATCGATCCCATCAAGTTGTGACACAAAACCATCATATCTGCTTTAGAAGTGTCACAACTTGGCAGTAGAGCTTACCAGAACATGGATGCCCTAGTAAGGTCCTGGTTGCATTATGGTGTCCATGCCATCTCTAAAACACTGTAGGCTTGGAAGTCCTTATAGTCTTTCCTGAATATGAGTTTGAGCCTCATTTGCATGATTCTTCTTCGCTCTTTGTCTCACCCTCAGGACCCCCAAAAAATAACGGGTCTCCTTTTAAGACCTTTTCAGACCCTCTAAACATGAAAAGATTGCTGAGCGATCTTGTGGCCTTTCACACTCATTAAACTGAAATTCGAAGTCATGTCTGTCCGGTGGTAGTTTACCCCTTTTTCGGTCTGGACGGTCAACTGTACGAACAAAGGTATACTCTATATAAATTTCGTTCTTTAGAAGAGTAATGTTAGGTATAATTTTACCCCTTTTTCGGGCCTGAGGGACTAAACTTACAAAAAAGAAACCCCCATGAAGTCCATAGTTAAGCTCTTTTCAGACTCCGTAAAATTGAAAAGATCGTCGAGTGACCTTATTCTTTCACACTCGTTAAATTGGTCCAGAAGAATATTCCTGATGGAGTCCATAGTTAAGCTTTTTTCAGACTCCTTAAAAGTGAAAAAATGGCCAAGTGATATTGTCCTTGTCACACTCATTAAAATGGTTTTGAATCGACGTCTAATCGGTGCTAGTTTACCCCTTTTTCGAACCGACTAGACTATCTTCGAAAAAGGTACCCCAGTGGAGTCTCCTTTTATGTTTTTTCAGACTCTCTAAATATGAAAAACCACCAAGCTTACCTTCTTTGGGTTCATTAAACTTACATCAAAGGACGTTACCATTGTGTGTTTTATCAACCGCATTTGCATACCTTATCCACCAACTTTGTGACAGTTTGCTTCTACGTCTTAACACCTTTGGCCACCGCAGGATTTTTCCCGAGTATCATTTTACTAGAACATCAGTCTTGTCCTTATGCCTTGAGATTGTATGCTTGCAATACTCGTTCCTCCATTGTAACGTAATATTCTTTTATTCTTTTTCCACAATTATTGAAAAGAACAAAAAAAAAATCAAATATATCCCAAAAAGAGGAAGGGAAAAGTATTTTCTTTATTGGCAACATAATGAGTCACCCTTGGATAAAGCACACATGTCCATTTGTTCATCAGACTATGGGATGTAGTACGACCTTAGGAATCGTTTCTCGCTATATAGAGTTGTGTCCTCCACCGTTTGGTTATTCTTCCAAACATATGGAGAGTTTGTGTTGCCTCCTACTTCGTATACTTATGATTAACATTCATGTTGCCTGAGTCTCATCACTTGTCGTGCTATTGTCCAAGGGAAGTTTGTCACCAAGCCTGATTTAGCCCCTCTGCAATGTGTCTTTTGTCCACATACCCGACCATCCTGAACATCCAATCAAATCCTTGTTTGAAATCACTGAAGCCTTCAGCCCGATCATCAAGATTATCAATTCCACAACCGACGAGTCATCGAATACCTCTGGGTAGTACATTCGTACACTCATATTACACTCCTACCCGCATTTTGGAATATTTTGAAGTTGTTTATCGAGATTTGAAGATCTCATCTCCAACCATCAGGCCGAATCAACTTCTGGAAGATGGATACTCTATATGTATATCTTTCTGATTTCGAGATGTAGCTCCACTGTGTATTGTTCGTAGCTACTCTTTATAGTTATTTGACATGGATCTATAGTGTATTTGATTGGTATCCATGGTTCTATTTTTATCCTAACCATGGGTATGCCCGCCTCGATGAGACATTTTTTATTTTGCAGACGACACCTCCCAGTTCCTGATCCTTGGGCTCAATCGTTTGGCACATCAGTAAAGATTGGTAATGTATTTCAGCCATCAGATGCTCTTCTGACCTCACACATTAGAGGGCATCTGTTATAACCCTAAATTTCACCACACATGCTTACCTGGCATCAGGCCAACTCATATCCTCTCTTTTCCAAAAACACTGCTGAACAAATCTTTGATAATCCTCTTGTGTAAAGGCTCACGCGCCCTAACCCATTACTGCACGCGTGTACATGCTGGCTGACCCAAAACAACCCATGTCGATCGACAAAAGCATGAAAAAAGGAAAGTTATCGACGGAAAATAAATCTATGGGTGATTTAACTGAAACTCCCGGCCATGCATGGTCGAGGGTTCATCCAAATACCTAGCTCCTTCTAGCCTATAAAATAAGGGGTAGGGGTACCATTTGGAAGGAGGAAGAATATAGCAAAGAAACTCTACCCATTTATGTATTCCATTGTCCCAACCCTTTAGCCTTTCCTAATGCCAAAGGAGAATTCAAGCAAAGCAATTGAAGGACAGAAGAAGAGGAGCCCAGGATCAGGTTCAAGGAGCGGTGGCCGGTCTCAGCTTTTGTAAGTTTACTCATTTTAAGTAATAAAGAGAATGCTTTTCCTGTCCCAATTCATGAACTTTTTATGGTTTGATTAGTTTATGTTTGATTTCTAACCCGTGAGTATATAAGTAGTATGCATGCATAGTTGTTGCTCGTCTTGAATGCAGGTCATATTTGGAAGGAGTATTGCGAACAAGTAATCAAGCACAATGAAGGATCGAAATCAAACTCCGGTACCGAGGTAGGTTGATATTTCCATGCATTTACTAATAAAAGGGGATTTAAATCTAGGGATGAAGGTAGAAAGTAATTTCTATTCGATCATATCTACATGCAAAGTCTGAACTCTATTTGCTAGTCCATAGGGTGTTTTTCCCCAAAAACATGTGGAGATAGAAAAGGTGGTGGACATGGTGCTAGGACAAGTGTAATAATTCATGGAACACCCAATCAAAGCTCGAGCCATGTTACAATAGTTAAGTGACAGAATAGTCAAGTATCGGGCATGGGTGGTAGAGATAAGAGATATCCTTTCGGCCCCAATGGAACAACATAGATTCTCATATGCTAACACATGCGAGGATCTCTTCGTTCAATGGTATTAGTACGGGAAGAGTCATCCACTCAAGTGATACCATGTGATGACTCTTAGAAAGACTGAGAGATGAAAGCACCATGTGGAAAGATTTTGTTTTGCTTAGCTACGGTTTTAGTAGTTATTTTTAGTTAATAATATGTTATAAATAAGAGGATCGACCTGTTAGAAAAGTTCGATGGTTGTTGCAAAGACCATCATTTTTGGATTTGCAAAGAACTATTTCAAATATGCCTTAATTGAGAAGTCGTGTTTAGGACCAGAGACAAGTTTGTGTTTTTATCAAAAGCGTGTGATTGGATCTGAAGAAGAATTATTTCTGATTTTTTTCTCATGAATGGATGTTGTATCGAGTAAGAAATTATGAAACTATTGATAAGTTATCTGATTCAATATTTTTATAGTTCTTGTCTTTATGATGAAAAGTAAATTGTTGTGTTAATATGTGATTGTTGATTAGAGTTAAGGAAACTATTTTTCTTTCCATCGTTTATCGCATGCATGTTTTCTTATGATAAATTGTATCTTAGTCAATAATTGGAACACCAACATGTTAATGTATTAGTACTAGGCTTGTGGTAGAGAATCATTGTCTTCATGCTAGAGTGAAAAAGTTATCCCAAGCTCAGCCTTCTCCAGCAATTAAGTTTTCCTACTCTATTACCTAATTGGTTTATACCAGATTTTATATTGTATCGGTCCCACCTATAAGATAAAATAAGAGAACGTCTGAACTGAAGGAGGAGATTTCACTAGAAAATGTAAAGCCCATCAATTAATTGGCTGGATCGCAAGATCTGGAGAACAATTCCACTACAAAATGTTGCAGAGTCTAATTGGGCCTCGATGGTGGGTTTGGTTTCTACTATTGAATTAAAGGGATTTAGGACCCCTCAACACAACCTTATGTAGTTCCGACTTGGCGACCTCTTTGAGCTTGTTTTCATTTAAAACATCTTCACCTCCACTTGAATCATCAGAAACAATGGATTGTTATTCCTCGATAATTTCATAAACATGCGCCCAAGATTTGGTGCTACTTGTTAAACGAGCAGTAGTGTCTGAATAAATATCAGAATTTGGTTTTGGCTTCTCTATAGAATGATATTGGACTCTCTTTTTTTATTCCCTCTGAGGCACCATGAGTTATTATTAATAGTATTTTCTCCTGTAGGAAAAATAACATTGATGAATGAGAATACAAAGATGGAGTAGAGTTCAAATATTTATCAAATTTAAACACAATCAATTATACATTTAATACTTCACATTTGAACAACAGGGTCATACTTCTAGCAAGTTAGTGAGTTTATTACCTGACGATGGTAAACTTTGAATATCTTACCCTAATAATTTTTTAATTATCATAAATGATCCTGATTAGCAAGAATAAGTACTCCAACACTTCAGGAATTCAGGAATTCAAGAATTTTGAATAGGGAATGTTAATCATGTCCCAAAGGCTGAAGTCAGGAAGTTATTAATTATCCTTAATCAAGATTTATTCAACTGATCATTACTTAACCTTTAATCTCTGGCACTTCGGAACTTTGGGAATTCTAGGCTTCGTGACTTATGAAATATATTAATGATATGATATCTCGAAGAAAAATATCCTAGATTGACATGTCATAATGACATTGCTATGATGACGTGTCATAAGAACATGGGTGACATGTTTCATCATAAGATGTGAAAATTATGTGTCCAAAAATGCCAAAAATAAGTGCCACGTGTCTCCACATTGTAGGAATGTCAGGTGGCATAGAACACGTCAGCTAAGTATTTATGAATGTGTCTTATGGAACTTTAGGTCTCTATATCTTCATGAATTTGGTATTTAAAAGGTTTAATAAACATTATGTTTGAAATTATGAAGCACAAAGTATCATAGTAGAACCATGAACGAGAACACTGCATCGATTAAACATTTGTGCAACTTTGTATCCCTAAAATATTGTGAATCGTTGATATTAATATGCTCCAGGATTGATGGCTTAATATTTATCTTCCCTATTGAAAAACAACAACGAATTTTATTAGTTTATATAATAATAATTCTACAACAAGTTTTTATTAAAAAAATGACAAAAATCAAGAAAAATTTAAGAAAAGAGTTCAAAATTTGAATCTTTATTTTAGATTTTGATTTATGTTCTAACACCCTCCATTATCAATATGAAGAGTTCCAATACGATATTGAGCTTCATTTTCAATCCATAGATGACATTTTTTAAATGTTTCAAATGGTTGAGATTTATGTTTCAACAAATAAACCCAACACATTTTGGTGTAGTCATAAATAAAAGTCATTATATATTTGTTACTAAAGGTGGATTCAATAGGAATGGGGTCACACCAATCAGAGTGTATCAACTCTATATTTATATGTTCTCTCGAAGTGGAATCATGAAAAGTATGCTTGTTGTGTTTACCAAGGATACATGCCTCACATTTATTCAAATTCCTTAGAATGGAGAGAAAACTAGAAACACCATTTTTCATCGGCATACGAAGACTATGATAATTAATGTGCCCAAATATAGCATGCCACAAGATACTAGATGAAAATTTACCTTGATCATGGTGAGAGTGTTATACACCATTTTTTCACACTTTGCTAAGTGTCGTAAGTGTCACACTTCACTCTTCTTAGTTTTATTAGTGTCACAAATTCCATGGACCAATGTATTAAGTGTCATACCTTATTTTTTTCACTTTTCCTAGTGTCTCCACCTCAACACCATGCAAGAATGATCATTTACACTCCTTTGATCATAAAGAAGAGGAAAATGCTTGCACATTTGACCTTTTTCACTAATTCATGGCTTGTTTGACCATGGACGCCCCATTCCATGCTATGGGGGAGTGACCATCTCCTGGATATAGTGTTAGGGGAGAATCCTGGATGCCCTGTCCACCTCTATGGGGGACCGTCGATGCATATCTAGTAAAATCCCATGAATCTAGGGGAAATATTCGAGGAAGTTCTGGATAGTTCTGGGTTTGGTTTCTTGTTTTCATCAGGATATGTTTCAAGACTTCTTCCATCCTATATTGAGAGAAAGTATGACCATGAAGATAACTCAAATAATAACATATCCCACCTTATCCTCAACTACACTCCTAATTTATCCTAGTGGTTATCTTTTCCGACATCTATATAACTAGGCCATTTCAAAGTGAAAGGGGATGGAAAAGAAGTATATAAAACTTATGATCTTGTCAAGGAGGGACAAACCTTTGTTTATGTGAATAAGTTGAGTTTGATTCTTGTTCAAGGGATGAAGAAGGAATCTTGGAGGATTGCAAGATCATCAGGTTGTAAGCTTCTTGATTTTAATTTAATGAAATAACTTGGCCTATTTATCTTAAACTCTCTCATTACTTTCTTATTTATCTGATTCCTTTGTTTAGGTTATCAATTGGTAGGCTTTCTATTACTCCATCACAGATAGTAGTAGGAGAAGGTTCTTTTGTTCTTGCAGGACGACTTCACAAGGGAGTTGTTGGATTGGAGCTCAATCATTGGAGTGATGAGGACAAATGTCAAAAATCAGGTGCACATACGTTTTTTCCTTCTATATCAAACCTCATGCAAGAAAATATAATGGTTTTTTAGGAGTATGTTAGTGTCCATTTGTTAGAGACTGTCTCACTTGTAGGAAACCCAAGTGAGGGGAACTCAACCTATCCGCAGGGGGAGAATTATCACAACAATAAATTGGCAACTCTAATAGGGATAACCATCTAGTTCTTCTTAGGTTTCTATCCCTTAACCCTTTGAATTTTTTTATGATTTTCTTCATCTATTTTGGCACTCCTCTGCTCATCAAACCCTCATCTGTTCTGAGAATATTTTTGAAATTTGAGACTTCAATACCTCTGTAGAGCATCCATTACCCCTTGGATGGACCCTGTATAACTACCATAGAGTGTCCTATATGATTGTTTCTAGACCATTGGGGAACGTCCATCACCCATAGGACTCCTTGTCTTCCACTCTAGGGAAGCATCCTCCTATAACATCCTTCTTTTTAAGCATTGTTTTCTGCTTTTTTCTCAAATTTTGCTCAGGTTTCTCAGTGACCGTTTGAGGTTATTTCTTGAATCTCTATGATTAGTTTTAGATGGTTGGATGATTTTGATCATCTCTCTTATTAATATTTCGTATTCTTTTAGTCAGTTCTCAGCCTTTTTGAGTGCGCTTTGTTTGATTTATTTCTTGCCTCTTATTTCTCTATGTTGAACATAGATATCTTTCATTTCTCTTGAAAGTTAAGAAGTGAAAAAGTTTTCATGTCTCCTTGCATACATAATCAAACAAAGAAAAATTTTGCATTCTTTAGGAATTGGTTTTGATATATGTTTGGAAAAAGAGATAGTTTTGCATGTGCATTTCGATTTTTGAAAACATTTTATTGGTATTTTGGCATCATATTGATCCGAGAAATTGAAAGTTGCGTAGTTTTGAGTTCTTTCTTTTGTTAAGAAGAATATAACTCTTATCCTTCCCATACATAGAATTCATTGAAAATAACGAATTACATCTCATTCTTTTGCATTCTATTGGATTCGAGTCTCTCACACATCATCAATTGCATCTCCATGAACCCTTTGAGTAAAAATACATTAAAATCAACTAGAAAATTTTCTGGTTTTATCACACCAACAATAGAACATGATTAGGGTCTTTGGACTAGGAAAAGTGAGTAAATTGTCGAAGAATACTAAACAAATTGTAGAGCACTAGAGAGTGTACAAATCCAAATTTTGTATAAGCATAGCTAGGAATCCCCTCTCACACAGGGGTTAAACATGAGGTCACTTGCGGAAGAGAAGAAAATATTACCTCTCCAAATCTTGGCCAATCATGGTGGAAAGAATGTATAATGGGTGTTTTTCCTAACGTGCCACTGACTCATTTGGTATTAGTGCTTCATGAACTCTGAATCCGTTCAAGGTCCTCTGGAGTCTACTGGTCCACTTGTCCTTGGTCCTTTGGAAGAATTTCAGACTTTGATATCTTTCCCATACATTCGGTCCCAACTATCGACTATACCCACCTCGAGTCTGACTATGACTTGGTAACCTTAGTGGCCTTTCCTAGGTATCTACAAAGGTGACTGTGGCAGGATTCCCATGGTACCTAGGGAAGATGTCGCATCATAATCTCAATACCCTTGGAAGGTGATCCCGCAAAAGAGAGGGTTTCTTGCACCAAGAAGGGTTATTGCGTGGAGGTCGGGGTAACTACTTAACATTTCTTCATTGACGACTTGATATCTCATCTTCGAAGATCTTTGAATATACTATTGCTTGGTTGATTTATTTTAGTTTTATTATGATTGTGTTTATTTGAATTTCGTATTCGGCCTTAGGATCAACAGTTTCACAACATACAAGGTATGGAACCTGACGGTTAGGAACCACAACCCAATATTTCATACAAAGGAATGATCAAATATCAAACTTCTGAGATTGGAATCATAGCTCCTTGAAGTGGCCGTCACATAGAAGTATCGGTGACAACCTTCGTATAAAGAATTTCATCTTACACGAATCCTCTTTTTTATTGATCCACTCTGCCCACCAATAAATGATCCACCATCCACGAGATATGTTGATGCTTATTCTTATTATAGATTATCGCCCGATTCAACCCCTACATGATCTCCTTGCGTGAACGCATCATATTTTGGTTTTCCCAAAGTACTTGGGAGTTTATCTTTTTCCACAACCCCTATAGTTGATATTGTTGGTGATTATTATTTACCAGAGACATCGGTAATCCCAAATCAACCACTTTCACACACATATTCCTTTTCCCATGGGTCAGGTAATATTCCTTCTTCACTATTTCCACACATGCACACACCAAGTGCTTTACTTGGTCATTCCATCGGTTAGATGGCTAGTATTCAAGTCGATCATACAACCATGGTTACACAAGATACCCAACCTCCATCTCAACCATCGCAAAGTAGTACACTCTACATTAGAGGTCAATATTCAATGGGAAGCCAACCTTCAGCTGGGGGGAAACCTTCAACTACATGGAAAATGTTTACTTGGGGGAAACCTTCAATTGTCGATAAACTTTTTACTGGGGGGAAACCTTCAAATATTGGGTAATGTTTTACTCAGGGGAAACCTAAATTATTGTAACATAAATTATCTGAAGTATAGGCCACTCCTTCCAGTCCTTATATCCCTACTACCACTTCCCTATATCCTGGACAACCATTTCTAGGAATTGCTAACCCTTTGTGGGGTCAACCCAATCCGGTGGGCATTCTTCCACAAGGAACCTCTCCCTTTCAATCTGTAAACCCCTTGATTCTAACACAACATTCCCTTCAACCACACTACATGGGGGGGGGGGATCAAGTCAATCAAAGTACGTAGGAGGTCCATTTGTTCATTCATAGTATATGGGTGGAAAACTAGGAAAACCACCTTATGTAGGCAGACAATGAGGACAACCACCTTACATGGGTGGAAAAATTAGGCAACCACCATATATGGGAGGACTGTCTAGCTTTTCCATCTCACCACAACCTAGATACAGTCCTACTTGTGTTCCCATGCCATATGGTTACCACTAATATCCACAACACAACCAACAACTTCCATTCTTGACTACGTTAGATCTGCCAAATTTGTTGTGCTTCTCAATTGATACAATTCAACATGCCCCATTTTGGCATGCCATCGCTATCAAACTACCATCTGACATCCAAAAATTCAATGAAAAGGCTAGGGAAGATCCTAAAAATCATGTTATGACTTTCCATTTATGGTGTTCTTCCAACTGTTTGATGGATGATTCCATCTGTCTTATAATTTTTCAGAGAAAACGCATAGGTGCAGCGATGAAATGGTATATCGAGTTGTCGTGTAACTCCTTTTTCAAATTTAATTCTCTTTCCATGGCTTTCCTAACACATTTTTTAGTTGCCTATATGGTACGAGACCAATACATATATTTTTACCTCACTCTAAGAATCCTCTTCCACCCACATATCTAATCATATTCATGAGTGGAGACAACGGATATGGTTAATTAAATCTCCCATTCCAGACCAAATCCTTGCAGATTGGTTCACAAAGTCGTTATTTCCTCCCATTTCCCATGATGTCTCTATGGGAAATTTTATTACTGAGGAGTAGGCTATCAGTCATGCATAGTATTTGGAATTGTTGTATTCCCATTATGGCACATTGTACGATCTAATCCCTAATGCTCCTCATCCATCGAACGATCCAACAAAAACTACTCCAGAACCCAATTTTATTTCGTACACCAAAACTACTTCTTATCCTACTCAAACCTTTGAGGTTAATGCGGTCCAATCCACTTCATCTTAGAAACTAGGAGGTAAGAAGAAAAACAAGGGTAAACCCAAGAAATATTTCAATGAGCAGGATAACCAAAATACTGTTGATACTCCACTGAATTATAAAAAACCTAAGTTTCCTTACATGATCGGTGAGGAAGACCACCACACAAAATATTGTCCTCATCATGAGACATTCACTGAATTTCTGAAGGGTGCCTCCCAACCAGTTCAGCATGTTGGGGTCCTATAATTATAGGAAACTTGATTCTTCGACAATTGATTTGGCATTTCCCCCATGATGAAGACTTTTGTCTTGGTTGACCCCTTTTTTCCCCTCCATATGTTTTTCTCGATCCTTCATCACCCTGCCCAATCCTCCATCATCCTACTGCATCTTTCATCCACCGCTATGCCCTTCAATCCCTCATCCTTCCTTCCTCCACCCCTTCACCAATCTTATCTTTCCATGCATGAAGAATACTTTTTCCAAATCGAGAATTTGAGCTTGCAACCTTGATTAAGATCGTCTACTGATCATTACACTCTTGATTTCCATATCATTTATGTGTCTACATTACTTTGTGAACCCGATATTATTAACCCCGGGCGCATATGTCTGAAGAGTTTAGTGCACTTGAATAATCTGTGAAGGAAGTACTCGTTGATCTCGAGACCGAGAAATTCATGTCAGAAAGAAGGATGTATGTAAGTGTGCAAGCATCATCGACAGGAGGAATCCAAGCTTCTGCATTGACTTATCATGGAGAAGGAACTTCTAGAATCGTGACAGAGATGAGAACGAAGCATAGATACGATCTTGTGAATGCCAAGTTGATTCTAAGCATCTTACCTACATATATACCTCCTCTGAGCGGCGCAGTGAACAGATACAGTGTGCCCAGGGATTTTGAGTATGCTTTGGTCACTGCGTACCTCCCAAAAGGGGTGCTCGTAGTTCACATAGACCAGGATAAGATAGCAGCACTGAATTTTAGTGACTTCAACCTTGGAGACCATAACGCTTACAACATGCTCACCCCGCATAAGTATCTAACCAAGACGAAAGGCAAGAATTCAAATATTATCCCCCAGCCTTGGACCCATAACCTCTCATAGTATACCCTACTTAATGTGATGAAGATCCCACACTTTGGAAGACACCAGGAAGTGAACGCATGCATTAAATTGTTGTTGTCCTGCCACCACAGAGGATACTTATGGTTGAACTACCACATCACTGTGGATCAGACATTGATCCATCGGATCATCGAGCTTAGCATGCAAGGCCTCGACCCACAGGATTTTTACCCCAACAAGGTTGTGGATCGTGCTCTTTCATAGAAGATAAAGGATACATATGGCGATGTCGAGAAGGGTACGTGAGGCTACAAGGTAGCCTCTATCCAGAACGACGCAGTGCACCTAGCCTGTCAACTCATTGTTGGAAAATTAATTTGCAAGACCCGACCCACCCAAGTAAGTGGATTCATAGTATACCTTGTCGAGAAGTGCGTGGAGGGTGTACAGATGAATTGGGAATAGTACCTTGTAAACCAGCTAGAGATTGATTGCAGGGAAGCCCAGGACCAAGGGTATGAGTTCCATTTCAGCTAGCCTCTCATACTAATCGCATTCATTGCATGGGAAATGCTGGAAGGTTCGACCTTCCCAGACATAGAACCCTTTGAATTTTTGGCTGCAAAGTTCAGTATCCTATGGTACTCAAATGATATAAATAAAAAATGGTAGTCAAATTCCATGTTTCATTCATATTACAATCAGTTGAAGGTAGTTATCTAGGCTACACTGCGCATCACTCCAAACACACTCCATAGATTTCATACACTGATGAAGTTTAGCGTAGATAGACACTTTCTCTACATCACAACGCACGCTCACGAGCACAAGTAGCAGTTACAATCCTATTATAAATT
Organism: Picea sitchensis; assembly: GCA_010110895.2. Taxonomy (NCBI): domain Eukaryota; kingdom Viridiplantae; phylum Streptophyta; class Pinopsida; order Pinales; family Pinaceae; genus Picea; species Picea sitchensis. Next base: position 861,333 of record SNQJ01S0000436.1, read on the forward strand.
AACAGAAGAAGATCTGGAGGAGATAACAAAGGAATGGTCGACAGACCTCCTTGTTCCAGCTGACCCTGCAGAGATATCTAACGTAGAAAGTCCAGAAATTGCCTAGGATATACCCATACTTAGCATGTGACAGAAGATCAAATAAGTGCAAGACTTAAGAAGTGCCTCGGTGAAGACTGATTCCATCATGCCAGAGAAAGAGGGTGATGGAGAAGACTTAGAATAAGTCAAAAAAAATATCAAAGACGAAGCAGAACTTTTGAAGAAGAGGAAGGGTTCACCTCAGAAACCTTCTTCCTGGAAGAAGTCTAAAGCTCCCGTGACTAAGCTAGATACCACACTGACCCAAATGATTTCAAATTCATTGTCATAGCTTTGAATGATGCTGCGATGGAGATAGTAGATAAGCAAGAGACTAAGAAGAAGGTGATGTACAGTCGGATAGAGATAGATCTACAAGGAGTGCAACAGGAACTTCAGTCGAGGCACGCATTCTCCACTGTGCCCTTGTCAGTCGGAACACTAGAAGAAGGCGATGAGTGAGCTCAACTCCACTGTATCGTGGATTTAGTTGAGGCTCAAATTTGAAAAGTACAATATGAAGTAGAGAAAGCCATCCAGGCTTTGACACAAGTACAGGGAGTACTTGTAGAACAGTGCAATGCTACAGAACAAGAAAAGAGTGCTCTCCAAGAAAAATGGAATGATGAGAAAGCACATTTACAGCAAGGAAAGGAACAGTTGTTGGCGGAGAAACTGGAGGTAAAGGAAGTAGTCAACATAGCACTTTTCTCTGTGACATTCATTGAGGTACAGAACAAAGAAATAATCCCACAACAGGTGGCACATATTGAAGACGTGATCCATAAGCTACAATAGCGCATTATAGATCTAGAGATTCACGTAGTACCTGAGACCCCGCAGGATATCAGAGACCAAAGATAAATAAATTCCCACAACATAGTTGGTAGATTAAAATATCTTTCCTTGGAATGCAAGCAGCTGAGTAGCCATAGTGCTTAGACATATGAGAACCTCACCGAGAACCCAGATTTATATAAATTGGAGTCATAGCTCCAAGAGGTGAAGTATGAAGCTGAAAATATACAGACGCAACTAAAGGCCCTATCACCCATAGAAAGAATGAAGAGATCGCATGAGTAGTGCATGACCCAACAACAGATCCATACGATCCAGAGAAAAGTGATGGACATGACTCAACGACTTCTACCAGTGCAAGATAAGGCATGTCATTTGTTCACAGAGGTTGAGAGCCAAGGAGTTGATATAGAATAGGTCGTCATCACAACAAAGTAGAGACTAGAAGGGAAATTGAAGGAGCATTATAGCAACTCGAAGCCACTCAAGCCAAGCTCAAGGCGTTCAAGGAAGAATTGCTCAGACCAGAGTGACTCGGGACGAGTCACAAGTGAGTTTTGGGGGCCTGTTGGCCCTTGACAATTTTTGGGACTTTGACAGCCTGTCAAAGATGGAGCACCAGGCGAAGCGGATATTGCATAATCTCGCCCCACTTTTGGGTCCCTTTTTGGGTTTTGGGAATATATAATGGGAAAGGGATGTTGGCCTGTGGTTTTACCCATGCTTAGGCTGCTTTTGTATGTATAAATAGAAGGATAGGAAAGAAAGTAGCAGTGGAATATCGACATCTATGTAATGTAGGCTAAATGCAAGTAAGGTCTGTAAGTTCTTAGTGCCTATATGATACTTGCAGGGCTAAGTGCAAGTCATTATAGGAAGTTGGAAAAGGCTTTGTGCTGTAACGCAAGGAAGAAGGATTTAGTGAGTTGCACAAATCTTTTGTCCTGTGCACGGTAGGGTTTTGGTGGCTCTGTGCTATAACCGATTGAAGACACTAATAAAGAAAAATATTTGGTGGACATAGCCCCAGGGTGGGGGTGAACCACGTAAATCTATGTGTTATGCTTTGTGTGTCGAATTGATGTCTTTATCCCTTATTTTTCTAAGTGATTTGATATATTTAGATAGATCTACTTATGCTTTGTGCTTCTTAGAGGTGTGTGAATGTTAGATCTGACGTGCATGAATTTTCTTAGTGCTGACTTATTGGATCTGATCTGCTTTACTGTTGCTAAGTGCTGAGATACCTTAGATCTAAGTAAATGCTGCGATGCTCTGTGCTATCTGCGAAGTATAGTAAGGGTTGAATATTGACGAATGATCGGTGCTAAGTGCTCTATAAGCGATATAATCACAGATCTATGTCTCGGCTAAGGTTTCAAACACTTGAGTCTTGCAACCACCCCTGCCTCTACCTCGAGTGAGACTTCATCTGCTTCGTAGGTGTTGCCAAAATGACCAGTAGTTAGGGATTTGTTGGTGCGGTCTTGAGCGTTGAACCCTGGGTCTGCCCCTATCCCAACACATGAGAATAAGTTACCAGGATTAGTCTTTGTTCTTTCTCATGCTCGTTAATACATGAGAATAGTTTACCAAGTATATTTTTATCTCTTTTTTCGGACTCGTAAAATTTATATAAAAAAGGAACTCTTTGTAGTCTCCTTTAATCTCTTTTTAGATTCTCTAAACATGAAAATATTATCGAGTGATCTTGTTGTCTTTCATGCTTGTTAGAGTGAATTAGAAAGAACGTTTGTTGAGTAGTTGTTTATCTATTTTTCGGTCTCATCAGACTATTTATCAAAAAGAAATACTCTAGTCAAGCATGATTCAAAGAGTTCTCCTAGGTATTATTTTATACTTTTTCGAACCACGGGGACTAATTTTATGAAAAATTTCATTATAGATTTTTATTTATTGAATATTTTCATACTCTCTAAATATGAAAAGACCATCAAGTTTTCTTTCCTTGGACTCGTAAAATCTACACAAGGAAGGACCCATCTAGGACCAAACCCTTCCTTCTTCAGGTTCATTAAACATGTGAAGATTGGAATCATCTCAGGATGAGCTATACTGATCATTTTTATCCTCCTCGATATCATAAAAAAATAAAGAGGTACTCATGTATATAGGTGTAGAGGGAAATTGGGGAAATGGGTCAAGTTTTACTTCTATGGAATCTTTTGTCGCCCCTGAAAAAGGCACTTATTTGTATCTTGGGTTTACCTCTTTTCTCTATGCCATTTGAATCCCATGTGACGTCATACTCTTTTGACTCCTTCAAAAGAGAACCTCTAGTTGTTTTCCCATTTTTGTAACTATGCTAGAGCTAATTTACTCTCAGTCTGGTTTACTTTAAGAAATCTTGCCAGATGCACCAAGGTGAATACTTGACAAGACTAGACAGAGGTCTGGACCACATGCCGATGGAATTATTGGTTTAGCCCAAATGAAGCCCGCTGATCCATTGTCAAATCAATTGTAACAATTGTCGATACAATAGACAGTGGTCGGCTAGACCACCGGTTCAGCTGTTCCTCCTACCCAAAAGTCGGATGTACACAGTGTGAAAATGACAAACCCGAAGGCCACCCAGGAGCCTGATGGAAAGAAGAAATAATGAAATAAGGGTAAGGGGGATAAGAAACCCACCAATAATGTTGGCAAGGACGACACTGAAAAGAAAAAGTCAAAGTATCCTTGTAATCTTTACAAGGAGGACCACCCGACACATTTTTTCCCTCGACTTATAGTGGCCCATAATTTATTGGCACAACAACAACCTGTTGTGTTAATGAACCCATTTCCACATGGGCAAAACCTTACCCAAGCCTCGTCGAGCATCGAGGGGGGAATTTAGGGACCCCCCCCATCTTTGAGTAATCCTACATCTGTGAATGTGTATATGATGAAAGGTGATGCCTGTATAATGACTAGAGCACATGATTACGGAATTCCAAGAACCTCTGAGAAGAGAAAAGAAGCCAAAAAAACCACCTCTTCCTCTCTAGATTGAGAAGACGTTGAGAAAAACAACGACACACATCCCAAAAGGTAGATTCAAGAAAGCTTCTCACAATACAAACGCAAGGGCCATCCATAAATACTCTGTGGTGGAGGATTTGTCACAAACCCCTTGTGCAATGTCTGCTTTTGAAGTCCTCCAGAGTTTCCCTTCCCAGAGAAAAGATATATTAGTTTCCCTCATATTTGTTGAGAATTGTAATCCGAGAATGATCATTCTTGATATGACTGACTTAAAACCTTGTCTTCCTTACCACATATCATTTCAGATAGTAGTGGCTTACACCCCGAAAATTTTTACTCGGAACATTTTCTACACAGTGGTTGATGAGGGTGCCTCAACATGTGTGATGTATTTGGCATGTTGGAAGGACATCAACCAACCCATTTTGTCTCCATCACCTACTCTTCTTACAACTTTCGATGGTCATTCTTTCCGGCCACATGGGATCATCCCCTCTTTCCCCGTGCAGTTAGGGGGGAAAATCGTGTGCGTCGAAGTTGAAGTGGTCGATGCGTCTCTTGACTACAATATCTTGTTAGGAAGGAGTTGGACCTCTGCTACACAAGTAGTGGTCGTGACAGTTTTTTGGGTCTTATTGTTTGCACACAAGGGCCAGATCGTGACCATTGATTAGTTATCCTTCTCTCATCCTACCCCTTCATCGGTCATAGATCCAAGAATTGTCGAACATGAAATCACGACTTATCCTGATGTTAAGCTGGTCTGACAGAAGCTTCGTCTGGTCAATCCTAAGAAAGAAGTAGCTATTAAGGCTGAAGTAGAGAAACTAATTAAAGTTGTTTTCATCTACTCCATCTAATTGACTCAATGGGTTTCAAATCTCATGCCAGTCAATAAAAAAAAAGGTATGATTCGTGTATGTATGGACTTTCATGATCTGAACAAGGCTTGTGTTTGCACCCTTTTCGTCGACTTGGTGAGAAAATTAAGGGTTCTTACATGCCCAGTTGGGTCCTGCTGAGCATGACAGTTGTAGAGGAAAGGGTTAGAGAAAACAAAACAAAACTATAAGCAATAATTAAATTAAAACAAACTAAAACTATGAGCATATGGATAAAGAAATAACAAACACAAAAAGACCAATATCACCAATGTTTTTGGGCTGATCTATTGATGAAATCAAAGCACAATGAAGAAAGGGGACTATGGGTCCCTTCTTCCTCCAAACTAAGGCTCTTGGGCCCTCACAAACTTTCTCTCCTTACAATAAGAAAAATGAAAATGATAGTGAAAGAACTCCAAGAACATCCACTCAATGGAGAGGTGAATGGCTCTATGAAATGTTGCCAATGTGTTATTGTCAAGGAGTGAGTCCTTAAAACAATCTAGGTAGCATAACATTACATGAAATTCCTTGAGAAAATGAGTTTTCTTTATGGATTTTTATAGCATTGCATTGGGTGATTATGTAACTCCTTTGTAGTGTGAAGATAGGCTCTTTAGGGCTTCATTAGGTCTTTGACCAGCCTACCATGTGGATTCAACTTAGATTTGAGGGTCATATCAGCTTGGGAGCTGATCCATAAGTGGTTGGGAGGTTGACCAATTCAATAAATGCATCGTTTAGCAGGTGCGCAGGTTTTTGCGCCAACAATTGCGCATCGTGAGTGCATGCGCGCATGGTACGTTCATGTTCTGCGCATGTGCGCGCGCACCCAACTTCTGTAAAGCGCTCTTCAATTTTTGGTTACTTTGTATAGTTTTTGACCTTTTTGCAATGCTGTGAAATTAATTCAGTGCCATGAATGAATTCATTATTGTTTGATGATGCTGAGTTCTTGTCGCCATGTGCGGACAAAATTTCAGTGATAACAGATCCCCCAGATGGATGAGGTTAGGAGCATACGTATAGCCGAAATCCATCAATGTTTCTTCTACTGAGAATGTTGTTGTAATAGAGAGCAATAGTGGGACCGTTCAGAGTGATTCGTTGGAGAAAAAAGGAACCGGTATGACCCGACCTTCTGAGAGTTGTGCAAAAAGAAAAAAAAGAAAAAAAAAAAAAAAAACTAGAAAACTGTGTACAATCGAGGCGGGCATGCCCCATGCTCGTGTTATGTAACTCTGAAAAAGATGACTGAAGTGGTGGTGTAGACAACTGCAGTTCCCTCGAGGTAAGTGATGATAAAGGCAGAAGACAATTCTGCAAAGGAACATACTCAGAACAATAGGCAATGATCACGGTAATAAGTAGCGGCGATGATGCGGGCATTGATGGCCCTACCCAGTCCATAGGTCTTCGGAAAATGGTAGAAATAACTGCAATAGTCGCAAAGTAAGACCCACCATAACATGAGAAAGTGTTGACGTCGAATGTTATGGGGGCCAACGACAGCAGGGAGCAATGATGTTTCACCCTGTGCCGTCCGAGATCTCTCATTGAATGGAGAATGAGAATCAAGATACTGTCGCCCTTCTGGAAAATGGTGCTGATGTCGAAAAAAGGGGGACGCGACTCCAAAAAGAAAAGGGCTTCGTGGAATCTACTGAGGTGAGGAAGTGGCAGAGGTACATGGACGAAGTCAATAAGTGGGAAGACTCAAGACTGCCCTTGGTTGGAGGATGTATGAGATGAAAAGTGGCCGCAACCGTGTAACAAAGTCGAGTGTCAGAGGGATGACAAGACTGACGATAAGTTGTGCCAGAGGCGGGACAAGGTGAAAAAATTCAAAGTGTAGAGGTAAGTGACCTGGGTAGTACTCTGGAGATATGGACGATGCCGACAAGGGTAGATGAGAAGTAATGCTCCAACCGAGGGTGACATGGGTTGCGCGTGGCCAAAATGAAGCAAGTCGTCAACGGTGACGATAAAAGAAAATGTAAAGACTGGAAATAAAGGTGTTTGTACAAATAAATAACGAATAATTTTTGGGAAAAAATGTACAGATACAGAAACGGGTGCCCCAGTGTAAAATGAGTGCCCCAGGGAGGGCAGAATTTTCTTGGAAAAGTGATGAAGGGTGGGGGCCCCATTGGTGAGTTTCTGTATGAGGTAGGTGAAATGAAGAGAGGTTCGCAGATGGGAAAACTGATGGTGGGTGAAATGGAGGGTTCACGATACTGCGGAGGTGCAGGTAAAAAATAGAACCGTAAAGAGATAATCTGGGAGTCCGTGTGGGAAAGCTAGCAAAATGAGGAGAAGGAGTATGTGGTTGATTTACGACATGATGAAAGACTATCGGGACTTCCCATCCCTAAAGGGTAATGAAAAATAGCATGAGTGTCAAAAAGTGGCAAAAGGTGCTATGAATGGGACAACTCATGTGGGTAAGAATGCTACCGGGTAACAGTATCGAAGATGAAAATGGAGGCGTGGGTACTGCAGAGCCGGGAATGAGGATCCTAGAGGCTAATATCAGAGGGTGTGACTGGAAATGTAAATGCGATACAGTGGGAAAGACTACATGCCAGTGTTGAGTATATACCTGAAGGGGTTGTGTCGATGTATGATGATCAGATACCTGCACACATGAAAACCAAATACCCAAAGTGAACAATATCTGAAAAGAATCGAAGATATGAGCATGTATTTGATAAGTGTGACTATGCGCATGTGTACCTGAGTGTGTTATGAAAAGATGCACTGCCAGGGAACAGTGAAAATGATCACCCGATGAAAATAACTGTGTAAGTGGCCAAAAAATGGTTCGGAAAACGAAGCTTATGGGCTCCGGTACAAAAAGAAAATGAAAGTGGGGAAAAGGGCTTAGATATGGACGATGGGCCCATAATGCCATCTCGGATGCATCGATACTATGGGCGATCGGGCAGTAGTTTGGGGGGAGGACATGTACTTCCCCTTTGCTCGAGGATTGATGACGAAGTATAATAAATCACATTCGCAGGAGCATTGGTATGGAGTGTCGGAGGAAACTCAGGAAGATATGTGTGGTGTGTCGCGGCTAATGTGTGGTGGATGTATGGGATATATGGGCAATGGTGTGTATAATGGCCATAATCGGAACATATGGCACAAGAAAATTTGGTTTGTGGCCCTTTTCTACTTGAATTAGGGGAGGTAGCGACAGTACTTGCGAGAGTGGCGAGCGATCATGGTGTTGGATTGAGTGGAATGAGGTTCCGTAACTCAGGTACAGATGGGCATATGTGGGTTGGGTGTCCATCTTTCTCACATAGTGTGCAAGGTGGTGGGATGCGTGGAGGAAGTGGAGCTGTGGGCGCTTTCTTCTTTCTCCTGCCCCCAGCTGTGGCAGGGGGGTTAGTGATTGGGGGTGTAGAGGGTGTGGTGGGAGTAAGTATGGGAATCGTCATTGGGATTCCTTCCATTTGAGGGGGAATGGATGGTTGAGGAACCATCACTGGTGGATGTAAATACCAAACTGGAATTGCCAACACCATATTAGGGAGAGTAAGCGTTGTGGCTACTTGGGAAGCTTGTATGCCAGGTGGAGGGTAAAAGAAGGGGGTTTGAGGAATGGCTTGGGGAACTGTCTCCCAAACTAGGATATGGCCTTGGGGAGAGGTGAACTTGTGAAGTGGTGGAGTCGACTAGTTCGCAGGAGACTTTTGAGGGGGGAGCTCTGCGACTAGTGGGACATCAAATATGATAGAAGCCTCCCTAGGAGGAAGGGTATCCTCCATGTGAGTTCCTTTAGAGGAAACTATACACACTTGTGCTAAAAAAGATGGGTTTAGGAATGGGGGTGCATCTTGACAAGTGCCCAACATGTATGGGTCTCAGAATAATCCAGGGCCTTTGTTGGTAATGGGAAAATTAGTTGGGCTAACATGAACAAGGGGGACGATGTTACCAATGTTGGTGGAATGGTTAGGCTTGTAATGTGTAAGTTGGTCGATGGTGACGATCTTCCCATTATGGGGGAACATCATCATACGAAACACAGAAGAGGCGACCGCCTTCATAGCGTACATGTAGTTGCGTTCGAACAGGATATTGTAATCAAGCTGGGCATCGATAACTTCAATGTCAATGAGGATGGTTTTTCCCCCAAGTTCTATGGGGACATTTTGAAAAATCCCTGTGGAAGATGTTGGTCGACCGTCGTAAGCTCGAAGGGTGATGGTAGAGGGTACTAGCTTAGGGGAGCCAAGTTTCTGCCATAGGTCTTTAGACATGATGCAGGTGGATGCGCCTTCATCGATGATGCACCGATAAACTGTGGTGTTCCAGATCTTAACTGGTATCTGGAAGGCTACTTGGGTGGGAAGAAGTGGTTCTTTGTTATCGGAACCAAATGTGATCAGCTGGGTGTCAGCTGTGTCGATTTCCCCCAAGGCTGAAAGCAAGGATTTTCTCTGTGATGGGCAGGTTTGGAGTACCTCCAACACATATATGGCTGCGGGAGACTGGGCTAATTTGTCAACCATGCTATAATTATGAGCAACCTTAGCATGAGGGTTATGTACATTCCATCGTAAAGGCATATGTGGTATGCGAGGAATGGGTTCCACGTTAGGATGTGGAATCATTAATGGTTGTCCTGTGGTAACTGGTCGTGTGTCTGAGGTGGTTGAGGTAGAGTCGAGAGGCATATCATACTAATGGCTGTGATTTTTCAGAAGGATTCCTTCATTGGTGAGGAAGATACTATGATCAACCGAATGCCTGAGTTGAGTGGTACCTGGGGTTGCATATTGCCCCATTTGTGGTGGGGTAGGGTTGATCATTTGTTGGGTAGTCATCACACCTTGGTATGGAATGGGTTCTACAGTGCGGCTAGGGGGGGGTTGTTTCATGTATTGTTGGGGGACATGCTGAGGGGTAGATGGCGTCGAAGGGCTCTGTGAGTGCATGGACGCCCTCATCCGTTGGAGGTCAGGAATTTGGGGGCAATGATGAGTATAATGTCCATGCTCATCACATATAGCGCAAGGGAAGTTAGTGAAAATATTGTTGTTCTTCCCTTGTCGTGGTGGATTGTTATAGGTTCCCCCTTGGGGGTTTTGGTATTGGTTGCCCCTAGTGGGATGGTGGTGGGGGAGGTTCCCCCCGGGTCCTAGATTTTCATTGTGTCGGTTTCTTCCTTGTTTGGCATTATTCAACTGGTGGGTAGGATTGGCTGTATTCAACTGTTCAAAACTTTGGTATGGTTGAGCAGCAGAGGGTTGAACAAAATTTACCCCTGCATGTGGATGTGGGGGAGCCATGGGTTGTGGAGGGCCTGGAAATGGAAAGTATGGATTTTGTGGTGGTACCGATCCATAAGGTACATAGGAAAGTGTGGTGCTTTCACTAGTACTATAAGCTGATGTTGAGGGAGTACCACTGTTTGTGGGAATAGGTGGATGTATGGGAGGTGTCGGTGGGGGTCCACTGATGGGTGGAGGTATAGCAACAGGCTATGGATGTTGATAAGGGGGTGGGGGGTAATAAGAGGTGCCCCCGTAGGCCGACAGTTATTGAGGTGTTCCATACATCGGTGGTGGTTGGGGTTGTGGACCATGGTGTGTGATGGCACCTATTAGTCCGTCTGCTGAGTGCGACATCCCGGGTTTGTCTTCGCCAAATGGCACGGGTTTTGGAAGATCAAGAAGTACCATGTATAAGTACCCTGACTGTGTGTAGATGAGGTCATATTGTTGGGCCTTACTGATGGCTTCTTCTTCAGATTGAGGGAAGGTGGAAGCTACATCCTTACCAAGTAGAGAGACAAGTGATCTAAGAAACTAGTCAAGACATTGTTGCTTGGTGGTTTCTGCTTTACACAAACTACGTCACCTACGCCACTCATGAATGTGGTCAGCGATGTGGGTGGCTGAGGTTTGTTTGAAGTTAGAAAGTAGTTATAGACCGTTGTCATGGCGGATGGGTAATTGGAATAAGGTCAAAAATTCTTTGGCCAATGACTCGAAGGTCGCATGTGTTGTGGGGTATTCTACCCTACGGACTAACAAGCTAGGGTTTTGAGCTTGTACACAGATCATGACCCTTAAGACTTAACTTTTAACCTTCTACCCAAAATCTCAACCCCTTTTCTCATGCAAACATGGGAAGAATCGACTC
>SNQJ01S0000436.1:872258-935830 GCA_010110895.2 Picea sitchensis
TTCTTTGGCCCCTCCTGTGGAGGAAAACTTAGTGAGTTTTTAGAAAGATTTTAGATGATGTTGTTTTGTGAGGCTGGGGGTGAGAACCAACCTCGTTTGATTAAAAGTGGGAGTGGATAGTCCTGTCAAGAAAAGATGGGGTATTTTTCGAAATCCCTTTGGAAGAAACTTACTTAGACCTCCACGTTTTGAGAAGAAGCTATTGTGAGTGAGAAGTGAATTTTGTGTGTGAGTGAAAGTGTGCCAAATTTTAGTTAATTTAGATGTCACCTTGCTGCATGTGGACTTCGCTTGGTCCTTACACGAGTTTGATTACCTAATTAGCTAAATGTCATTGGTACAACCTTGCGGAATTCAAAAGCCCTAGGAAACTAGCATGTGGACATGTGGGTCCGTTACTATCCTTTATCTCCCTATGATGATGTAATCTAGAAAAAGCATGAAACTATCCTAGATTGAACATGTGGGCATGTATGGGCCCGTTACTTCCTTTAAACTCTCCTAGTGTTTTGATCTAATAAAGAAAAATTTCAACCACTATTCTACCTTTGTAGCATGTGGGCATGTATGGGCCCCTTACAAGTTTAAAATGTGTTTGAAAAATGAAACTAAGAGGGGTCCCAGAAAGGGCCGTTGTCCTCTCCTAAAGGTTTTGAATTTGTTTAAGGGAGATGAAATTGTTTTACAACCTCTTTCTGATTCTCAAGATCGCTTGAACGCACGAGAGAAGAGCATAATCAATGATTGTTACTTCAACTTCTAGTCCCAAATGTGAGTTAGATGTGATTAAGTATGATTGTCCAACTTAGATTATTAGTCAAAACAATCCATCCATGTGGCTAAAAAAAAAGAAGGGAAATTGATTTTTATCCTCCTAAGTGCCTATGTATGTTAGACTAACCCCTTTATATGGTGAGGAGACTAAGTGTGGTGCAGTATTTAGAGCATGCATATCATCCTTAAGAAGGAAAAAGACCTTCCCCACATCCCAACAACATACAATGCAAAATTTTAACCACATGCACGGCCCCCAATGCATACACAAGCGCACAGGGCGCAGGCGCGTAAGCAGAATTGACATAAAAAGTGCATGCGCGCAGAGAAAGGCTATTATGAAAGTGCATGCACGCATGATGCGCGTCTGTGGGGTGGAATACCCACGCACCTGTGACAAACAATTGAGAAAGAAAATCTGGATGGATTTCTCTCAATTCTCTTGTGAATTGACTGGTTAGCAGGTCGACAGAGGCCGGTTTGTGCACCTGCAAGTTAAACAAACTAAAAGGAAAGAAAAATAAACCCAAATGAGGGAGGAATTGATACTTTATCCCGAGTATGGTCGCCAATCTGTTTGCACCCTTTTCGTCAACTTGGTGAGCAAATCAAGGGTGCTTACATGCCCAGTTGGGTCCTGCTGAGCATGACAGCTGCAGAGGAAAGGGTTAGAGAAAACAAAACAAAACTATAAGCAAGAATTAAATTAAAACAAACTAAAACTATGAGCATATGGATAAAGAAATAACAAACACAAAAAGACCAATATCACCAATGTTTTTGGGCTGATCTATTGATGAAATCAAAGCACAATGAATAAAGGGGACTATGGGTCCCTTCTTCCTCCAAAGGAAGGCTCTTGGGCCCTCACAAACGTGCTCTCCTTACAATAAGAAAAATGAAAATGATAGTGAAAGAACTCCAAGCACATCCACTCAATGGAGAGGTGAATGGCTCTATGAAATGTTGCCAATGTGTTATTGTCAAGGAGTGAGTCCTTAAAACAATCTAGGCAGCATAACATTACATGAAATTCCTTGAGAAAATGAGGTTTCTTCATGGCTTTTTATAGCATTGCATTGGGTGATTATGTAACTCCTTTGTAGTGTGAAGAGAGGCTCTTTAGGGCTTCATTAGGTCTTTGACCAGCCTACCATGCAGATTCAACTCAGATTTGAGGTTCAAATCGGCTTGGGAGCTGATCCATAAGTGGTTGGGAGGCCGACCAATTCAATAAATGCGTCGTTTAGCAGGTGCGCGGGTTTTTGCGCCAACAACCACGCATCGTGCGTGCATGGTACGTTCTTGTTCCGCACATGTGCGCGCGCACCCAACTTTTGTAAAGCGCTCTTCAATTTTTTGTTACTTTGTATAGTTTTTTACCTTTTTGCAATGCTGTGAAATTAATTCAGTGCCATGAATGACTTCATTATTATTTGACGATGTTGAGTTCTTGTCGCCATGTGCGGACGGAATTTCAGTGATAACAGATTGTCCAAAGGATAATTTCCCTAGGCCATTTATTGACCAAATAGTCGATGACTGAGCAGTTTGTGAGGCCTTTTCTTTAATATATGGTTTTTCAAGATACAATCAGATACAGATCAAGCTCGAATACCAAAACAAAACCTCTTTCATTTGTCCGTGGGGTACATTCTCTTATCGAAAGATGCCTTTTGGTATGAAAACTGTTGGAGATACATTTCAGTGGTCCATGTATTTCACTTTCCACGACCTCAAACACATAGTCGAGGCTTTCCTGTATGATTTGGCGTCATGATCTCGCAAGCGAGCTAATCATCCTACACACCTTCGACTTATCCTTGAACGGTGTCGCTATTACCGAATCCGCTTGAATCCAAACAAATGTAGTTTTTGCGTCACATCAGGTCGTTTGGTAGGTTTCATAGTTTTGACAACAGGGATCATGGTCGATCCTCTAAAGGTTGAGGAAATAGTTCAATCCCCCCCCGCCCACCATTCCTCAGCTTCAGAATCTGCAAGGAAAAGAGAACTTTTTACGATTTTTCATCGCAAATTATGTCGAGATCACAAAGGGTTTCATGCGTTTATTGAAGAAGGAAGTTCCTTTCCATTGGGACGAAGCCACTCAACACTCTTTCCTAGCATTGAAACATGCCCTCACATCAACCCCTCTGCTTTGACCACCCAATTATAATAAAGATTTCTTATTGTACTTGGCCACTGCAGATTCGACCATCAGTATGGTATTGGTTCAGGAGGATGATTTTCTCTCATAAAACATGATTTATTACCTGAGCCAAGGCCTAGTTGGACAGAAACGCAATTATTCCCACATTGAAAAACTTGCATTGGCAGAAATTCATGATGTCCAACGGTTCCATCATTACATCTTGTTTCCCAAGACTACCATCATTTCCATTGTGAATCCATTTCAATACATGTTGAAACAATGCATCATTAGTGTAAAGATCAGTACATGGATAGTTATCCTCCAAGAAATTGACTTGGATTTCATTTTGGAAAAATCTAAAAAGTCGTTGGTCTTCGTGGAACTCATATCGGAACTTCCGGTTGAATCAGGTGATGTTATACTCGACGAGTTGCCTATCAAAGGAGACATGTTGTTGACCTCATATTTTGACCCCTGGTATGGAGATGTGCTTGTCTATCTTTAGACTTTGAAGTACCCCACCTCTTCTTTTTGTGATGAGCATCGTCGTATATGCCATCAGGGCAATAACTATCTCATACTCGAGGACACTTTGTATCGTCAATGTGTAGACTGCATCCTTCATCAATGTCTCACTCATAAAGAAGCATAAATCATGCTTAACAATCACCACACTGGATCATGTGGTGGTCATTTTTCTGGGTTGTCAACAACCCAAAATGTTCTACGAGCCGGTTACTTCTGGCCGAAATTAATCAAAGATTTTGTTGAATCGGTCAAGAAGTGCCACCTATGTCAGATCTTCTCTCGAAAGATGAGGGAACATCCCACTCATGTGTTTCCCATTATTACCGTTGGTCCCTTCACTAAGTGGAGGATTTATTACACTACATGCAAACCCCCTTCAGCAAAGCAGGACCGTTATATCATCATAGTAGTAGACTACTTCACCAAGTGGGTCGAAGCTATGCCAATGTTCAAAGATGATGGGGAGACCACAACTCTCTTTTTATTCAACCAGATAATAGCAAGGTTTGGCATCCCGAGAGCGATTGTCACTGACCATGGTAGTCACTTTCAGAAAAAAATGATGATCAAGTTAATTTCAAAGCTTGGGTTGTGGAAAGAACATTCGTCACCCTACTACCCATAATTTAATGGTAAGGTGGAAGCTGTAAATAAATCTCTTAAGACCATTCTACAACGAATGATCAATTCGGCCAAGTCAAATTGGAATTTGATGTTATACTCAGCATTATGGGCTTACCGAACGTTTGCTAAGACTGCAACCAATTTCTCACCTTTTCAACTCATTTATGGGTTGGAAGCAGTCTTACCCATAGAGTGTTAGATCCCATCTCTAAAGTTGACAGTACAGTTATTGCCAGACACTTCACCACTTGATGAGAGTTTACTATACCTCGAGCAGCTCAATGAGAAACATTGTGATGCGACCTTGTCTAACGAGGCTCACAAACAAAAGGTCAAGTGTTAGTATGATCGATCTGTTCGTCCTTGGATTTTCTCTGAAGGTGACCTTGTCCTAGTCTATGTTTAAGATAAGGACCCCCTCAGGGCAGGCAAGTTCAAACCCATGTGGTTCAAACCTTTCATCATAAAAGAAGTACTACAGAAGGGCACTTATCGTCTCGTGGACTTTGAGGGAAATGTTTTAGTAGAGCCTAGAAATGGGCTCTACCTCAAGAAGTATTACTCATAGGTGGGTTGCCTTGGATGACTTTTTGTAACATATGTATAGTCTTTGTACTATTACTTCTGGTTTTGTCTTTTGGTTTTATGGACGTGTCATTTTTTATGTTATCTTTTTCATTGTGGAAAATTTCAAGTGAATCAGAGTTGGGTTCACAGATGGCGCTAGCCGGCACACTCAGAGGTTTACTTCCACAACTTGGGTGATTTTCACACCTCAGGGCCAGTTGTTATCTTCAAGAGGTATCTTTTTAGGTGACACCACAAAAAATGTCGCCGAATACAACGCAGTTCTTGAGTTTCTTTGTGACGCTTTTTCGCTTGGTATCTCTCACCTCTAGGTCTATTTAGAGGATCAGTTGGTTGTGTCTCAGTTAAATGGAGTTTACCATGTTCATGATCCTACTCTACACTGATGGTTCCTTAGGGTACATCTCTTAGAGCAAAGCTTTGATTAAATTAAGCATATCTATGTTCCTAGGAGATTAAATCAAGTTACAGATACTCTAGCTGATCATATATTAGATTGGCATATTGCACACATGTAAGAAAAACACACACACACACACGTAAATAAATTCAAAAATAAATGTAATCCATAAAACAAAAAAATATGTAAATACGCATATATATATCACAAAGTATCAGAGTACATAAGTGGGCGCGAGCGCCTCAAAAAATATGTGTCTAGTAAAGAGTCATGGGGATTATGCCCTCAAAAATATACAAATGGTGCCCTCGACACATAAGAAGTCTATTCTAAGCTAAGGGCGAGGCCTGTTGGCCCTGTCATAGTGAACAACAACATTATCTAGATGCCGAAAAATCTAGACCCAGGTCCATGGTACCCCAACAATGCGAGTCTACATGGATGGTGGGAGATCCTCAATCTCTGCCATGGGGACTGTCCGAGTAAGCGTAGTGAGGTTCCACTCTACCCATATCAATACTCTCTCAGCCTCTCCAGCTAGAGGTCCCCCTGCTGCTACTGTTCCACTGGCCGCAGCTCGTCCTGCCTCTGGTCGAGTACGTCGCCTAGTCCTAAAAAATTCCACTGGATGCACTGGCCCCACATCTGCACAGAACAGATACATAGTTTTCAGATAATCTGGTACATAATTTTTTTTTGATATATATAAAAAGACATAAAAATTAAATAACTTAAAAAAAAATAAAAAAATCTACAAGCGTACCTAACTCTCTGCGTACCACTCTAGGAGGTACACCCTTGTCAGCGTCCCTATAAAAGTTGATTCTGGCATAAGGATAGTCCTCTATCGCCAGAATCTACCAAGACCACCTGTCGAAAAAATTGTCGTCGAAGGCCTCAATCGTCCTCCCTCCGCCCTGTCACGGAAACAACGTTGCACATCTGCACACTGCTAGAGAAGAGGTTATGTGCCCTCGTACTATCTCCCTCGGGCTAAGACTAGGTACCCTCTCAAAAACAAAAGAAAAAATAATATTCCAAAACCCAAAGTTTCTTTGCCTTCGCATGAGACACTTTGTTAGCTGCCTCTTGATGCAATCCAGTAAAGTAGTACTCCAGTCAAAAACTTGTGCATTTAAGCACTGAACAACATAATTCATATGTGCTCGGGAAGCCTGATGAAAAGTTGCGGATCTAGTGATCCACCTGATGAGAAACACTATCACTTTCAGTGATATGTCTAAGATCTTGTTTATCGGCACCTATGTGCCCATTTTGTCCATGTCGGATTCACAATGGATTCCAATCAACTCTGCTATGTTGTGAGGCTCGGAGGGAAAAGTGAGAAAATTGTTTGGTTCCCCTCTCCTTGAGAGGCCATTCAGAAAGTAGATATCCTTGGTCGTTGGAGTCAATGACTATCCCTTAAGCATGAAGGCCTCTATGTCAGGATGCCAATAATAAACCAAGGGATTCGGTAGCCTAGGTTGTGCCCACATGAAAGGAAACTGGAAGACCTTTAACAAACCACATTGCACCAATGCGGAAGTAGCAACAGGGTCCTCACCGACCAAAAAATCAATGTCCTCGTTCTCCCTCTCTCTGCAATGAACATACATCATGCAATTCATAGGTTCATGAGGGATTAACTCTTTATTTTATTGATTGTTTTCCACAAAATGGAGGGTACACGTGGGCTATAGTGTGCCCAATCGCTTGTGCACATGTGCAACTTTTCCCCTTCCCGCGTGCACATGCAGGTTGTCATAGGACATCTCACGTATACGTAGGGCCTACCTTTTTAAAGGTCCATGTTGCTCCAAAAAACAAAATTAAATGCATAAAGGAAGAATTGAAATGCAAGAGGGGTTAGTATGTACTTACTTGGTCCAAGTGGAATTTCATTTCGTCCACTGAAGCTCCTGGAATCAACTCTTTTAATGAAGAGGCGCTTTTGGATTTTTGTCAAATTCTCAATTCACAATGGTGATAATGAGTTGCCAGCTTCTATTTATAGACTTTTTGGTCCCTTTTTGTCATTTTTTGGCCCTTTTGTCGTTTCTTCTAGCCTAAAAATAATTTAGTATGGTTCAAGAGTTTCTTATGGGATGTTACAATAAATGTTACTATGGGTATTGGGAATTTTTCGGATATTTCAGTCATTTTAAAGGTCCTTTGGTAAAAAGTCATTTTTTTCGACGTGTTGAATCTAAGTTAGGATTCCACCTCCACTTTCTGTATCTCATTGTCTTTTTTCTCTTTAACATAGGATCGACCCCACCAAGTTGCGACATATAAACATCTTTGATACTTTATAAGTGTCATAATTTATTGGTAGAGCCTAACCCTTCATGGATGCCCTAGATAGATCCTGGCTGCATTTTTGGTATCCATGCCATCACTACCGACTATAGGCTCGGGAGTCCTTATTAGTTTTTCTTGATTACGAGTATGAGCCTCATTTGCATGATTCAATATCACTCTTGAACTCACCCTCGGGACTCCCAAAACACAACGGGTCTTCTTTTAATCCCTTTTCACACCCTCTAAACATGAAAATATTGTCGAGTGATCTTGTCGCCCTTCACGCTCGCTAAAATGAAATTTGAAGGCACGTCTGTCCGATGGTAGTTTACCCCTTTTCGGTCCGGATGGTCAACTATACGAACAAAGGTATACTCTAGGAGCCTCGATTCTCTACAAGAGTATTCTCATGTATAATGTTAACCCTTTTTCGGGCCTGAGGGACCAAATTTACGAAAAAGGAACCCTTAGAGAGTCCATAGTTAAGCTCTTTTCAGACTCCCTAAAATTGAAAAGATCATCGAGTGACCCTGTTCCTTCACACTCGTTAAAATGGTCCAGAAGAGCATCTCATATGGAGTCCATAGTTAAGATTTTTTCAGACTCCTTAAATATGAAAAAATTGTCGAGTGATCTTGTCTTTATCACACTCGTTAAAATGGTTTTGAATAGACGTATTTTCGGTGCTAGTTTACCCCTTTTTCGAACCAACTAGACTACCTTCAAAAAAGTTACCTTAGTGGAGTCTCCTTTTACACTTTTTTAGACTCCCTAAAAATGAAAAACCATCGATCTTACCTTCTCTGGGCTCATTAAAATCACATCGAAGGACATTACCATTGTGTCTTATTAATCGCGTTTGCATACCTGCATCTTTGGCCTAATTTCGACTCCATGTTTCTCTCAACTAAACCATCTGAAGCATGCCTTATATGCAATATCTGTAGAACTTTTCCTCCACGTCTTGACACCTTGGCCCATGGAGGATTTTTCCCAAGTGTCCTTTTCCTGCATATGTCCCTTTTCTCTAAGCATCCATGTGTTCCTTGCGCTTGAAACTAGTATGTCTGTGACACTCGATCCTCCTTTGTAACATAACATTCTTTTATTATTTTTCAAACTTTCCAAACTTATTGATAAAGACAAAAAAAAATCGAATATACCCCAAAAAGAGGAAGGGAAAAGTATTTTCTTTTTGTTGGTAGCACAATGAGTCGCCCTTAGACATAACACATCCTTTTGCTTGTTTGTCAAGCTTTGGGATTTAACATGACCTTAGGAAGCTATTATCGCTACATAGAGTTGTGTCCTCCTCCATTTGGTTATTCTTCCAAACATTTGGAGAGTTTGCGTTGCCTCCTGCATCGTGAACTTATGTCAAGTACCATTCTACCTGAGTCTCATATGTTGTCGTGCTATTGTCCAAGGGAAGTTTTTACCAAGCTTGATTCAACCCCTCTGCATTTTGTCTCCTGCCCTCATGCCTGACCATCCTGATAGTCCAATCAAGTATTTTTTTGAAATTAATGAAGCCCTCAGCCTGATCATCAAGATCCTCTTGTTCGTTCCTGACAAGACGTCGAAGACCTCTGGGTAGTGAAGTTGTACACTCATATTACAATCCTACTCGAGTTGTGAAGATTTTTAAGTTATTTCTCGAGCTATGAAGGCCTTATCTCTAGCTATCAGGCCTTATTAGCTTTTGGAAGATGGATACTATACATGTATATCTGTTTGATTTCGAGATGTAGATCCACTGTGTATTGCTCATGGCTAAACTTTATATAGTTATATGACATGGATCTGCAGTGTATTTGATTGTAAGCGGTGATTTTTTTCATCCCAAGCATGGGTATGCCCGCCTCAATGAGACAATTGTTATTTTGCAGATGGCACCTTCCGAACTCTGATCCCTGGGCTAACTTGTTCCATACGTTGGTGAATATTGATAATGTATTTCGGCCATCAGATGCTCTTCTGACCTCACACATTAGGGGGCATCTGTTATAACCCTAACTTGCACCAGACATGTTTACCTAGTAGCAGGCCATCTCATTTTCCATTTTTTCCAAGCCATTACTTAACAACTTCTTAAAAACACCCTTTTTGAAGGCATACGCGCCCTGCTCCACTAATGCACATGTGTATACGCTAGCTGGACCACTACAACCCGCATATACCTACAAAAGCATGAAAAATAGAAAGTTGCAGATGTAATAAAAATTTCTGGGTAGGTTTCCTAAAACCATTTGACCACCTACATCCAGTCATTCAACCAAATACCTAGCTCTTTTAAGCCTATAAAAAAGGGGGTAGGGGTCCCATTTGAAGGAGGAAAATAATAGTAAAGAAACTCTACCCAATTTTTCATTCCCCTTTCCCCAACCTTTTGCAACCATTGTGTGAGAATTGAAGAGGAGAAGCATAAGTGGAAGTAGTTGGTGCACAGTTGAAGAAGATCCCAGGACTAGATTCGAAGATCAGTAACCGATCTCACCATTGTAAGTGACTTTTGCGAGGTTAATAGAAAGAATTACTTTTCCCGTCCCGCCATATGAGGTGTTCAATATTCAATTTGGTTTATATTTTTGGAACCTCTAACCCACTAATTCATATATGAGATGCATGTTTGTAGTTCTTTGTTTGTTTGTTTATGAATGCAGGTTAGCTTTGGGAGGATACTTGCAGTCAAGGAGAAACCGAATGCAAAAGTATCAACACCAAATGAGGGGTTCAAGGTAGAGTTACCAGATCTTTTTATCCTTGTGTTTTATACATGAATGTGGGGTCTATGTCGAGATAATAGTAAAAAGTAGGAGACTTTCAAAGTTTATTTTCTACATGCATTACTAAACCCTTAGTGCTAGTCCATAGGGGGATTTCCCACCCACAACAACTCTTTTGACTCCTTCTAAGAGATCCATTGTTTGTCGTCACATCATCACATATGTCATTATTGCTTCGTTGATTCAATGTTTCCAAGTCATTCATTTTTCCGCCATATTTTCAAGGGAAGTCATCCTTTACATTTTCTCCCTTGTGTCAATTCACCATCATTTGATCCATCACTATTCATCGTTATCCTTAATTTGTTTCATGTCGATAATGAGGGATACATCATGTCTCTCCTTTGATGGGTCTATTTCTGTCAACATCAACATATTATCTGGGAATTAGACATAGAAACCAATTAGTACCTTGGATCCTGCATGCCTGAATGGTAGGTTCCCTCATTTTCGACAGTAGGTTTACATCATTGACTTATGATTGGAAGATTCCACCGAGTTATTGACTTCAGATCATCTATTCACATTCGATGGAATGTACTCAGAGTACCTTGGGATTCATTGTCATCATTGGTGATTTCCCTCGCACTTGTTAACAATATACATTATTGACTAGTAATCAAGTGGTTTCTACCATGTTCCACGCCAAGACATCTATTCACATGGCTAGATTCGTACTATTTTGGATCGGGATTGAAGACCCTAGGGGAAACTTTTCAGTAAGATTTTTTTTTTGTTATCTTCCTTCCCTAGCATGCGATGGAGATTATGAAGTTTTAATATATATTGTGACATAGATCCATGTTGTATTTGTATGTGGCTATGTTTTTTCATGTTGTAGATCCATTGTGTACAATCTCGTGGCTAGATTTTGATTGAGTCATGGAAATATGGATCCACATTGTATGTTTCGTGGATCCAGTTGTAAATAGTGAAGACAAAAAATTATCTGATCAATCAGTTGAAGATGCCATTGTTGATATGGAGGCTATTCTAAACCTAGAATTGAAGCCCTTGACCGACTTTGATTTTCAAATTCCAGATGAAAGATTAAAGCCTGAGACAAATTATGAGTTAATCCAAAATAACTCTGTACCATTATGCTTTAATTCATTTCATTTTTTGAAAAAGAATCTTGAGTATATGTTGAAGGATAAACGCATAGAAATCCATAACCCGTCATGTGAATCAATGAAGAATTCTTGTAAATCCTTTCAGGATCTGATAGAAGCAATTTCAGATAATTATGTGGTTGAGTTTGATGATGACTGCTTAGAGAAACCAACACTATCTTCATGGGAAGAAGAAGTCCAACTACCACAAAGCCAAGATGATAATCAAACTCTACATACTAATCAATATTGCAAGGAGGAAAATGCAGCAAATTTTCAGGAAAATGCGAACTTCCTGCCCCTATGTTTTGCTTCACTCCTAAGGAAACATTGCAAGAATATTGTAAATAATAAGAAAGAGGAATGTTCTAATGTAGTAGTTGAGGAGAACAAGGATGATACAGAAGCTGATCCAAAAGTACAACCCCTGAATCTTTTTTAAGTCCAAATCTCAGATGAAATCCCAAAGCCTGAGGCAGGGGATGAGCTGATCCATTTTGATTCACTGCCTTTATGATTTAATTCTTTTCATATTTGAGAGGGAATCTTGGTCATATTTTGGTTGAGGATCACAGTGTAAGCCATGAAATGACAGCAGAACAAATTCCACAGTCATCTAAAATATTTTATGATCCTATAGTTGATGTGTTGGATGACTTGTGTTTTGAAAGTCATTTTCCATCATCTAGCTATAGGCTGAAAAGATGTTATGATATTGACATGATCAGGCAGTCAACTACAGGGATGTGTTCAGTAGCAACATCATTTCAGAACCCATCAGAAAAGTTGTAGCCATGTCTGGAAGTGCATGAAGATGCAAATACACAACTATAGCATCAAATCATGAAGTTGAGTTGGTTAAGTTTGAATATCAAGGAACAAGTCAGTTCTACCTTGATCCTATGGTCACCTATATGGAGAAATTTTTCACTGGAGATCCCCAATCTATCTCTAGAATTACTTTGGTTCTTTAGGATTGTCGAGGTCTTTGTTGTAAAGATCAATCACGTTTTCAACAATGGCCACTACACTTTGCAGTTTTGAATCCATGGACAAAAGGTCAAGTTGCCTTTTTTACTGTGCTAACAATCAGTCAAGCAGTCCACTGGTCTCAATAGCTACTTGATTGGCTTAATTGGAAATTTTGTATTATTTTATTTAGCATGATTTTCAGCAGTATAGGGTAGGTAGGAGAATGTGAATAATCTTAGTATTCTGAGCATCTCGTTTTTAGCAGTGTTCATTTTGATTTGGTTTCAGTTGAAATATCAAAATAGGTACTGGTTGCAGAATAATTTTTGGATCGACCTAATGAATAAAGCATTGGACTGCATGTTCAGAGTTCAGTGGTTCTTGACACCTCCTAAAAGAGCCGCCATCCCCAGGTGGATCTTATGTTGCGGTCCTATAATTATAGGAAACTCGATTCTTCGACTGTTGATTTGGCATTTCCCCCGTGATGAAGACTTCTAGCTCGGTTGACCCCTTTTTTCCCCTCCATCTATTTCGCCTGATCCTTCATCACCCTACCCAATCCTCCATCACCCTGCTACATCCTTCATCCACCGTTGTGCCCTTTAGTCCCCGACCCTTCATTCCTCCACCCCTTCGCCAATCTTATCCTTACACGAATAAACAAACTTAGGTTAAAGGAAAAATCAAATAATGTTAGTAATAAGTTTAGTGTAGTTAGAATAGGTTAGACTTGTTAATAATGAATTTATCATTAATTAATTAATTAATGATTAATAATTAAATTAATTGATAGTAATTAGGTTAGTTTGTTAATAAATAAATAAAAACAATGTAATAACATTAATAATAAAACAAAATTAAAATAAACAAAACTTAAAAATTAAAAACATAATAAGAATATTAAAACAAAATAAAATTAAAATAAACAAAAATTAAAAATAAAACAAAGTAATAAAAATAATAAATAAAAACAAAACACAAAAATGCTAAAAATGCAAAACAATAAACAAAACTTAATATAAAACAAAAATACATATAAAACAAAAAAATAAAACATAATAAAACAAAATATAAAACTAAAACTAAAAATTAAAAACAAAAAACTAAAACTTAACACTTATCCTAAGTTTCCCACCCACTTCCCATGCATTTCGGACCCCCCCCCCCACGTCCCATTACCTTAGGGGGGCCCGAAAAGTTGTTTCTTAAAAACCACTATCGGACAGGTGTCGGCTCCACATTCCAATAGACCCCTCCCCCTAAAACCACTTACCACCTCGAGGGGGTTCGGAATACCACCCTTCCCCAAAAAAAATGTTTTCACAGCATTTTCAACCAATCATCTTCTGAAGCAGATTCTGGGCTAACAGAGATAGATTTTAAAAACCTGAGAGAGGTTTTTGTTCAGCACAAGATGAAGAACAAAAACCTTTTCCAGATTCTGCAAAGGTGCCACCAGTTGGGAGAATCAAATCTATCTTTCAGACTCATTTTTTGGATGTTTGGTTTTCCTGTTACAGTTCTGATTTTGCGGGAGCTGTTACGACGAGATGGAGGCAAATTTGGAGAAACCAAAGGTGGTTTTTGTCCAAAACATACCCATATACAATAAAATCCTTCAGTTTTTTCACAAGTGTCACAGATTGGGAGAAATAAATGACTGAGCGTACCCCTATTTTCAGCAGATTCGACCAAATTTGCAGTTCCAAATCTTTGGGATTTACTTGTTGGTTTCAGCCAGGAGGATCAAATTCGATCTCCCGAGCCTAAGGATTGTGTTTTTTATTTATATATATGTTTGTAATAGAGAAAAAAGGGTGGATCATTCAGGGAGCATGATTTAAATCGTGTATCATAGCTCACAGAGCCATCTGTATTTTCATCAATTCAATAATACAGTCGCAGCGGTTACACGATTCATGTGTCAAATATATTGGTGAAGTGCTCCTCCTGTAAATTGTTTTCTCTATTTCCATATGTTTTATTTCCTTATTGTCTAGAAGAAGTTTATGAGAAGATTTGTTGAAAGATACACTCTATTTCTAGATGCAGATAGTATTAATGTTTTCTTCTGATATTCAGTGGAAGAATTATTCATTGCTCTATTACTAAATTGATCATTTATTTTTCCTCCTCTTTCATTTCATTTAATTTTACCAGATCCAGTAATTTGCCTACCTTTCCTCGTAAGGTTGTCTGTAGGATTTGTTTTTTATTAAATATCAGATTGTGACTCCATTTCCCAATGGCCCTTTTCTCCTACTCCAACCAAACCAATTAAAAATTCCAAACTCCGAACCCATTATCTAGCCTAATACCTATTCAAAATAAATCTATATCAGATAGAGAGATCCATCTCTAAGTCTTGGATGGCTAGATCCGAGACTCAAAGTAGTTTTTATGTTGTCTCTGTGAATGCCTTCATAGCCTTGGGCAAATTACAGAGTGCTAACACAACAAAAAAAATTGGTTGCACAAAATTTTGCCCCTCTCCAAGGGGGAAACAAGAGTCATCCCCATCATGGAGATGCTTCCACGAGTGCCTATAAGGAGTACATGTTTAAGGTGGTTAATGTAAGGACTTAAGAAAATACGTATGACACTCCTCCAGGTGATCAAACTAAAGTAAAGGATGTTGATCAACCCATGACATCCACTCCTCCTCCATCTTTGAATCGTCTTTAGATTGGGAATCCAATCTTTGATGTAGTGTTGCACCCGCCCAAGAGAGTAATTGGAAAATTGAAATTTCATCCAAATTCCCTCGCTTCCCAAAACTACAACATTGTTGAACATTTGGTGCAGGTGCCTTGTGTTATGTCAGCCCTTGAAGTTCTACAGAACTGTCGAATTCAACATAGAAACCTATTGTCAACCATTAGAGCTATGGTTCCAAGGGAGTTGGATCTGATCACATTTATTCTGGATTACTTTAAGGAGAGTCTCTCACACCACTTATCATTCCAAATTCAAATTTTGGTTGGTGGGAAGAACATCCATCACATTGTTTTGGATGAGAGAGACTCCACCTCTGTCATGTATTTGCCTTGTTGGAGAGCACTAGGTTCTCCTAAACTTACCTCATCCCCTACCACCTTAAAAGTGTTTGATGGGCGTGGTTTCCAACATCATGAAATATTGACATATTTCATTGTGACATTGAAGGGTAAGACTATTTTTTTCGATATCGAAGAAGTTGATGCGCCCCTGGATTAAAATTTGTTACTTGGTCGTAATTGGTTCTATGCGATGATTTTAGTTGAATATACAATATTTCATGTCTTACATTTTTCCCATCAGGGAAAAATTATCATTGTTGACCAACTAGACTATATAATTTAATTTTCCACAATGTTGCAATGAATGATGTCCCTTTGCTAGGAAATTCTAGTCTTGAGAGTGTTGGTGTAGGTCTCCTTAATGATTCCTCACTCATGGGAGTTTTTTCTTTACATGTTCCTGTCGTCCTATTGGTTTCCACATTAAATATGATTTTGAATCAGGTGTGACAATCCCTAGAATCATATGACACTTTGGTAGTATCTGGTATTGATGAGAATAGTTCATTTTATATGTCAATCTCATTAAAACATGAAACAAACCGTTCTCCATTCAAATATACTCTCACTCTATATCATGTACTTGAACCTTATTTTATTTTGCCTCGTGAAAATGTTCCCATTAGTATCCATACGTCTAAATGAGGAACGAAGATAAGTCATAAGAGGAAATGATGGTTTGGGGGCACGTCTCCATCCTCTAGGCATCATGCTAGATAAAACCCACAAGCTTATATCATGCAAGCTAAGGGGAAAAACACCTACAGAGAGACAGACTGTTAGGAGTGATCCTTGATTGGGGGTCGTTCCCATCACAACGTAGTAGTCTTATCTAGAATGATATTATTCTTTGTTATTTCTCATGCTCATAAATACATGATGTTGTCCCTTGACCAAGTTTTGGGATAATCTTGGTCATATTTAACCAATTTTGGGACTTCAATAGCCTATCGAAGATGGAGCACCAGGCGAAGCGGCGATTGCAGAATCTCGGCCCACGTTTGGGTCCATTTTTGGGTTTTGGGAATATGTAATGGGAAAGGGATGTTGGCCCATGGGTTTACCCATGCTTAGGCCGCTTTTGTATGTATAAATAGAAGGATAGGCAAGAAAGTAGCAGTGGAATATCGACATCTATGTGATGTAGGCTAAATTCAAGTAAGGTATGTAAGTGCTTAGTGCCTATATGAGACTTGCAGGGCTAAGTGCAAGTAATTGTAGGAAGTTGGAAAAGGATTTGTGTTGTAATACAAGGAGGAAGGATCTAGCGAGCTGTGCAAATCTTATGTCCTGTGTGCAATAGGGTTTTGGTGGCTCTATGCTATAACCGATTGAAGATACTAATAAAGAAGAAGAGTTGGTGGACATAGCCCGAGGGTGGGGGTGAACCACGTAAATCTATGTGTTATGCTTTGTTCTTCGACTTGATGTATTTATCCCCTCTTTTGCTAAGTTCTTTGATATATTTAGATAGATATACTTATGCTTTGTGCTTCTTAGAGGTGTGTGAATGTTAGATCTGACATGTATGAAGTTTCTTAGTGCAGACTTACTGTATCTGAACTGCTTTAATGTTGCTAAGTGCTGAGATACCTTAGATCTAAGTAAATGTTGTGATTCTCTGTGTTATCTGCAAAGTATAGTAAGGGTTGAATATTGACGAATGATTGGTGCTAAGTGCTATGTAAGCAATATAATCATAGATCTATGTCCCAACTAAGGTTGCAAACACCTGAGTCTTGAAACCACCACTACCTATACCTCAGGTGAGACTTCATCTGCTTCACAAGTGTTGCCGAAAGGGCCAGTAGCTAGGGCTTTGTTGGTGTGCTATTGAGCATTGAACCCTGGGTCTGCCCCTGTCCCAACAAAAGGTTCTATTGTCGAGACCTAAAACTGTGATTGTTGGGAACTGAGAAAGAGGAAGATCTATGCAAAGATTCATCTTGAAACTGTGAAAGCTCTGTGCATAGATCTGTGCCCTAGCGCGTAGTATTCTAATTGATCTATAAATATTTGTACTAAAGAAAGAAGTTTATATATAAGAGAAGGAATCCCGATCTGAAGAGAGAAGGCCAGATCTAAAAGAAAGGAGGTCAGATCTGTAGAAAAGTAGCATGATCTGAAAGATTTGTGCTCCAAGAAAGGTAAAAGAGAGAAGTTTTGATTGAAAGAGGTAAGATTTGTAAACTTTATGCTCTGATAAAGGTAAGAATAGTTAAAGAATTCTTAGATCTGAAAGCTCTATGCTCTATAAAAGAAAGATAAGTGGAATTTGTTTCTAGAGTATGGATCTAGGTATGTTTGATAGATTTTGTCCTAGCTTAAAAAATAGGGCATTAATAGATGAAAGAAGGTTTGATATGAATAGATCTGATAAGAATAATGATAGACATGTTATACCTATGCATAGAAAGAATGTTTGGACTAACAAATGGATGCATGATCCTAGAAAGAATTTTTTGCAGGTTAGCTACCATGATCCTAGTCTGCAGTATATAAGAGGTTGGGGATCATTTAAAAGAAAGAGAGGATTGACCCTTTGTTACAGTTGAATAAGACTAGGACATCATGCTAAGGAATGCCCTAGAAGAAGACCTGGTTGTCTTTGTTACAAAGCCTTGGACCATGAAGTGTTGTATTTCCATAGAATGATCGCTAAGCTTGAAGGAATGAATATGAATCAAGGAAACCGTAAGGCAGATCCAGAAAAGGTAGAACCCCAACAAGAATTAGAGAAGGTATTGATACAAGTAAAAGAGCCCCTGAATGACCACCGACATGTCAACTTATCAGAGATCTTCAAAGAGAAGGAATGCATCAAATCAAGAATAGGGGACTTCCACATTGTTTGTGTCCTGGATGAAGAAACACAGATGAATATTATGGAAGAAAGAACCTGGGAAGTTATAGGAAGGCTTGCTATGATCCCTTCCCTAGGAGGAATAAGTTTATTCAGAGTAAATATAGTAAACCTATGTGGAAGGCTCACCTGGATACCTATGACTGTCAATGGAGCTTTGACAGAAGAGGACTTTGAGATTATTAACTTTGTTGAAGACAGAGCCCCGTTTACCATGTTAATAGGAAAACCTAGGATTGATAGAGATCAAGTTAGACGAAAAGAGGAAGAAGAAATTTTGGAACAGAAGAAGAAAGAGTTAAAATACTTTATGACCAGAAGGATCATGCACTTGATTGAGGAACAGAAGAGAAGATCGTAGATATTTAATACTAGCAACTCAGATGTCGAGGCTAAGAGAACAATAGAAAATCTCCAGAAGACTGAATTACCCATCCTCGATAAGGAAGAAGTATTACACAGGAACCCTAGGAAAAAATATCAGCAGTTCGAAGTAACTAAGACCAAAGAAGAAAAGACTCAGAATGATAAAATCATTACAAAGACGAAGCTCACTGCAAAGAAGGATAGAAAGTTAAGAAAGATAAAGGATAATACTGAAAGGTTATAAGGGTTTCTAGAAGAGACCTCACAAAAAGAAAAATTATAGAATTGGAACTTCATTGAGATATCATAATAGTGACATAGAGTACTTCTCCATGACGAAGCAATATAGCCATTGGGACCGATATATCCATTCAAATTCCACCCCGAACAGGCAAAAAATAAATAAAGACGCATCATCAGATCGTTGGGTCACACCATAATGGATCGAACAAGAGTTAATGGAGGGTCGTGAACATTGTGAGCCAATTGTTATCGACTTACCTATTTTATCTCGTCGTGCCATGCACAAAGAACACTTTTTCCAAATAGATAATTTGAGCTCGCAACCTTGATTAAGATCGTCTATTGATCATTACACTCTTGTTTTCCATATTATTGTCATGTCTACATTACTTCATGAACCTAATATTATTAACCCCGAGCGCATATGTCTGAAGATCTTAGCACACTTGAAGAATTTGAGAAGGAAGTACTCGTTGATCTCAGGACCAAGAAAGTCATGTCGGAAAGAAGGATGTTTGCAGGTGTGCAAGTATCATCGACAAGAGGAATCCAATCTTCTCCATCGACTTCTCGTAGAGAAGGAACTTCCAAAATCATGATAGAGACGAGAACGAAGCATAGAGATGTTCTCGTGAATTCCAAGTTGATTCTGAGCATCTTACCTACATATATACCTCCTCTGAGTGGCGCAGTGAACAAAGACAGCGTGCCCAGGGATTTTGAGAAAATGCTTTGGTCACTACGTACCTCCTGAAAGAGGTGTGCGTAGTTCACATAGACTAGGATAAGATAGCAGTGCTGAAGTTTAGTGACTTCAACCTTGGAGACTGTAAACCTTACATCATGCTCTCCCTGCATAAGTATCTAACCAACATGAAAGGAAAGAATTCAAATATTATCCCCCAACCTTGGACCCATAACCTCACATAGTCTACCCTACTTAATGTGACGAAGATCCCACACTTCGGCAGACATGAGGAAGTGAACGCATGCATTAAATTTTTGTTGTCCTACTACCATGGAGGATACTTATGGTTGAACCATTGCATTACTGTGGATTCAACCTTGATCCATCGGATCACTGGGCTTAGCATGCAAGGCCCCAACCCACAATATTTTTAGCCTAACAAGACTGCGGATTGCGCTCTTGCGTAGAAGATAAAGGATATGTATGGCGATGTCGAGAAGGGTACGCGAGGATACAAGGTAGCCTCTATCCAGAATGGCACAGTGCACCTAGCCTGTCAACTCATTGTTGGGAAATTAATTCACAAGAACCAACCCACCCAAGTAACCAGATTCATAGAAGACCTTGTCAAGAAGTGTGCAGAGGGTGTACAGATGAATTGGGTACAATACCTTGTAAACCAGCTAGATTTTGACTGTAGGGAAGCCCAAGACCAAGGGCATGAGTTCCATTTCAGCTGGATTCTCATACTGATCACATTCATTGCATGGGAAATGCCAGAAGGTGCGCCCTTCCCGGACATTGAACCCTTTGAACCATTGGCTATGAAGTTCAGTAGCCTGTGGTATTCGAACAATATGAATAAACAATGGTAGTCAAATTCCATGTTTCATTCAGATTATAATCAGTTGAAGGTAGTTATCTAGGCTACACCGTGCATCCCTCCGAACACACTCCATAGGTTTTGGCCCCTGATGAAGTTCATCACAGACAAACACTTTTTCTACATCACAGTGTGCACTCATGAGAACAAGCATCAGTTACAATCCTATTATAAATTAACAGAAGAATATCTAGAGGAGATAACAAAGGAATGGTCGGCAGACCTCCTTGTTCCAGCTGACCCTGTGAAGATATCTGACGTAGACAGTACAAAAATTATGCAGGATATACCCAGACATAACATGTGACAGAAGATCAACGAAGTGCAAGGCTTAAGTAGTGGCTCAGTGAATACTGCTTCCATCATGCCATAGAAATATGGTGATGGTGAAGAGTTAGAAGAAGTCGAACAAAAGTGCAGAGATGAAGCAAAACTTTTGAAAAAGAGGAAGGGTTCAACTCAGAAACCTTCTTCTCGAAAGAAGTCTAAATCTCCCATGACTAAGATGCAGACCACACTGACCACAAACAACTTCAACTTCATCATCGCAACTTTGAATGATGCTACGATGGAGATAGCAGAGAAGCAAGAGACTAAGAAGGAGCCTATGTATAGTCGGATCGAGATAGAGCTCCAAGGAGTGCAGCAGGCACTTCAGTCAAGGCACGCAATCTCCACTATGCCCCTATTATTTAGAACACCAGAAGAAGGAGATGGGCCAGCTCAACTCCACTGAATCGTGGATTCAATCAAGGCTCAACTTCGAAAAGCACAAGATGAAGCAGAGAAAGACATATAGGCTTTGAAACAAGTACATGGAGTACTTGTAGAACAGTGTAGTGTTGCAGAACAAGAAAAGAATTCTCTCCAATCAAAATGGAATGATGAGAAAGCATAACTACAACAAGGAAAGGAAGAGTTTTTGGCAGAGCAATTGGAGGTAAACGAAGCGGTGAACAAAGCACTTTACTCTGTGACATTCATTGAGGTACAGACTGAAGAAATAATCCCACAAGAGGTGGCACATCTTGAAGACATGATCCAGAAGATACAGTAGCGCATTGCAGATCTAGAGCTTCACGTAGTACCTGAGACCCTGTAGGAGATCAGAGACCAAAGAGAAATAACTACCCACAACACAGTTGGTAGATTAAAATATCTTGCCTTGGAATGCAAGTAGCTGAGTAGCCACAGTGCCCAGAAATATGAGAACCTCACCTAGAACCCAAAGTTCTATAAATTGGAGTCGTAGCTCCAGGGGGTGAAGTATGAAGCTGAAAATCTACAGACGCAATTGAAGGCCCTATCACTCGTAGAAAAAATGAAGAGATCTCATGAGCAGCGCGCAACCCAGCAGCAGATCCATATGATCCAAAGCAAAGTGATGGACATTACTCAACGAATTCAACCATTGCAAGATAAGGCATGTCAAATATTCATAGAGGTTGAGATCCAAGGAGCCGAGATAGAACAGGTTGTCATGACAACAGAGTAGAACCTAGAAGGGCCAGTGAATGACACAGTGATCCAAGATTTCATTGAGAAAGAGTCTGTAGCATTACAGCAGGTCAAATTCCTTGAGCCAAGCTCGAGGTGTTCGAGGCAGAATTTCTTAGACCAAAGTGACTCGGGTCGAGTCACAGGTGAGTGTTGGGGGCCTATTGGACCTTGACCAAGTTTAGGGATAATCTTGGTAATGTTTGACCATTTTTGGGACTTCAATAGCCTGTCACAGATGGAGCACCAGATGAAGCAGATATTGTAGAATCTCGCCCCACGTTTGGGTCCCTTTTTGGGTTTTGGGAATATGTAATGGGAAAGGGATGTTGGCCCGTGGGTTTACCCATGCTTAGGCCACTTTTGTATGTATAAATAGAAGGATAGGCAATAAAGTAGTAGTGGAATATCGACATCTATGTGATGTAGGATAAATGCAAGTAAGGTCTGTAAGTGCTTAGTGCCTATATGAGACTTGCAGGGCCATGTGCAAGTCATTGTAGGAAGTTGGAAAAGGATTTGGGTTGTAACACAAGGAAGAAGGATATAGAGAGATGCATAGATCTTTTGTCTTGTGTGCAGTAGGGTTTTGGTGTCTTTGTGCTATAACCAATTGAAGACACTAATAAAGAAGAAGAGTTGGTGTATGTATCCCCAGGGTGGGGGTGAACCATGTAAATCTGTGTGTTATGCTTTGTGCTTTGACTTGATGTGTTTATCCCTTCTTTTGCTAAGTGATTTGATATATTTAGATAGATCTACTTATGCTTTGTGCTTCTTAGAGGTGTGTGAATGTTATATCTGACATGTATGAATTTTCTTATTGTTGACTTACCAGATCTGATCTGCTTTACTATTGCTAAGTGCTAAGATACCTTAGATCTAAGTAAATTCTGTGATGCTCTGTGCTATCTGCGAAGTATATTAAGGGTTGAATATTGATGAATGATTGGTGCTAAGTGCTCTATAAGCGATATAATCACAGATATGTGTCCCAACTAAGGTTGCAAACACCTGATTCTTGCAACCACCCCTGCCTCTACCTCGGGTGAGACTTCATCTGCTTCGCAAGTGTTTCCGAAAGGGTTGGTAGTTAGGGATTTGTTGGTTCACTCTTGAGCATTGAGCCCTAGGTCTTCTCCTGTCCCAACACATGAGAATAAGTTACCAAGATTAGTCTTTGTTCTTTCTCATGTTCCTTAATACATGAGAATAGTTTACCAAGTATATTTTTATCTCTTTTTTCGGACTCATAAAATTTATATGAAAAAGGAACTCTTTGTGGTCTCCTTTAAGCTCTTTTTAGACTCTATAAACATGAAAATATTATTGAGTGATCTTGTTGTCTTTCATGCTTGTTAGAGTGAATTATAAAGAATGTTTGTTGAGTAGTTGTTTATCTCTTTTTTGGTCTCATCAAACTATTTATCAAAAAACAATACTCTAGTCAAGCATGATTCAAAGAGTTCTCCTAGGTATTATTTTATACATTTTCGAACCACGGGGACTAATTTTATGAAAAAGTTCACTATGGAGTTTTCTTTATTGAATATTTTCATACTCTCTAAATATGAAAAGACCATTGAGTTTTCTTTCCTTGGACTCATAAAATATACACAAGGAAGGACCCATCTAGGACCAAACCCTTCCTTCTTCAGGTTCATTAAACATGTGAAGATTGGAATCATCTGAAGGATGAGCTATACTAATCATTTTTATCCTCCTCGATATTGTTAAAAAATAAAGAGGTACTCACTTATTTGGGTGTAGGGGGAAATTGGGGAAATGGGTCAAGTTTTACTTCTATGGAAGCTTTTGTTGCCCTTGAACAAGGCACTTATTTGTATCTTGGGTTTACCTCTTTTCTCTGTGCCATTTGAATCCCATGTGATGTCATACTCTTTTGAATCCTTCAAAAGAGAAACTCTATTTGTTGTCCCATTCCTGTAACTATGTTAGAGTTGATTTACTCTCAGTCTAGTTTACTTTACGAAATCTTGCCAGATGCACCAAGGTCAATACTTTACAAGACTAGACAGAGGTCTGGACCACATGCCGATGGAATTATTGGTTCATGACAAACAAATCCCACTGATCCATTGTCAAATCAATTGCAACAATTGTCGATACAACAGACAGAGGCCAGCTAGACCACCGGTTCAACTGTTCCTCCTACCCAAAAGTCAGATGTACACAATGTGAAAATGACAAACCTGAAGGCCACCCAACAACCTGATGGAAAGAAGAAACAACGAAACAAGGGTAAGGGGGATAAGAAACCCACCGATAATGATGGAAATGATGACACTAAAAAGAAAAATTTCAAGTATCCTTGTAATCTTTACAAGGAGGACCACCTGACACATCGGTTCCCTTAGCTTATAGAAGCCCAGAAGTTATTGGCACAACAACAACCTATTGTGTTAACGAACCCATTTCCACATGGGAAAAACCTAACCCAAGCCTCTTCATGCATCAATGGGGGCAGTCAGGGACCCCCCCCTGTATTCGAGTAATCCTTTGTCCACAAATGTGTATATGATGAAAGGTGATGCCTATATATCGACTAGAGAACATGATTACTAAATTCCAAGCACCTCTGAGAAGATAAAAGAAGTCGAAACCCACCTCTTCCTCTCCATATTAAGAAGACGTTGGGT
The DNA here is from genome assembly GCA_010110895.2 of Picea sitchensis. Taxonomy (NCBI): domain Eukaryota; kingdom Viridiplantae; phylum Streptophyta; class Pinopsida; order Pinales; family Pinaceae; genus Picea; species Picea sitchensis. The sequence continues at coordinate 896,764 of SNQJ01S0000436.1, forward strand.
GAAACAATGACACACATCCTAAAAGGTGCATTCAAGAAATATTCTCACAATACGAACATAAGGGCCACCCATAAATACTCTGTGGTGGAGGATTTGTCACAAACCCCCTGTGCAATGTCTGCTTTGGAAGTCCTCCAAAGTTTCCCTAAGATCTGTTGAGACTTGTAATATTAGCTACCCTAAGATCTGTTGAGACTTGTAATATTAGCGACCCTAAGATCTGTTGAGACTTGTAATCTAGGAATGATCATTCTTGATACGACTGACTTAAAACCTCATCTTCCTTACCACATAACATTTCAGATAGTAGTGTCTTACACCACAAAAAATTTTACTCAAAAATTTTTCCACACAGTGGTTGATGAGGGTGCCTAGACATGCGTGATGTCTTTGGCATGTTGGAAGGACATCAACCAACCAGTTTTGTCTCTGTCACCTACTCTTATTACGGCTTTCGACAGTCGTTCTTTCTGGACACATGGGATCATCCCCTCTTTCCTCGTGTAGTTAGGGGGGAAAAACATGTGCATCGAAGTTGAAGTGGTCGATGTGTCTCTTGACTACAATATCTTGTTAGGAAGGAGTTGAACCTATTCTATGCAAGAAGTGGTCACGCCATTTTTTCGGGTGTTGTTGTTTCCACATGAGGGTCAGATCGTGACCATTGATTAGTTATCCTTCTTTCGTCCTAACCCTTCATCGGGGGTCTCCACGGTCTCGATGATTGACAACCCTCATCCCAACATCATCAACATAGGGGTTGGTTTGTTCCCACCTTTGATGGGTACTTTCAATTACCCGCCTCCGACCGGCAATGTCCATTACATGACGGTTGTTCCCGACCAGCCTCGGGCCGAAATGTTTCGAATCTCGTCGTTTCGCATGACGTACTTTAATGATCCGTGGACTCTTACTTCCCCATCAACCATTACGGAAGGTATAGAGCACCATGGCATGGCCATGTATCCATCTGTGGAATAAGTTGCATACTCGATTATTCAACAAGCTTCTACCGACCCTGACCTGACTCTCGCACAAGAGTTATATCCAGTACTCGAGCCTATTTGGGCTCAAGGTTCCCTTACTGATACATATTATTTAGAATTAGTCTTTCCCTCAAACGAGGTGATTATTGAGGCAATGACTAGTCCAGACAAACCCTAGGATGATCTTCATCATAGATCTTACTTCCTCCCAGAGTTAAGACAAATTGAAGCAAGTGAATTCACTTTGACTATGAATGGAGATAAAGCTTGTCCTATCAATCCTTTGACAAGGCACACAGTTTACACCTAAGGAAATATGGAAACAATATCTATCGACATCTCCATAACCCTTGGCGTTGTGGAGAATATCTTCATCAAAGCGGACTACTCCCCCGAGGAGATTCAAATCTACACGAATTTATTTAAAGAATTTCGCGACATGTTTGCCCCGTATTACAAGGAAATGCTAGACATAGATCCAATAATCGTCGAACATGAAATCATGACTTATCCTGATGTTAATTCGGTCTGACAGAAGCTTCGTCTAGTCAATCCTAGGAAAGAAGAAACTAAAGGCTGAAGGATTTTCAAAAGGATAATTTCCCCATGCCATTTATTGACCAAATAGTCGATGAATGAGTAGGTTGTGAGGTCGTTTCTTTCATGGATGGCTTTTCAGGATACAATCAGATACAGATCAAGCCCGAAGACCAACACAAAACCACTTTCATTTGTCTGTGGGGTACATTTTCTTATTGGAAGATGCCTTTTGGTTTGAAAAATGTTGGAGCTATGTTTTAGTGGTCCATGTCTTTCAGTTTCCATGACCTCAAACACATAGTCGAGGCTTATTTGGATGATTTAGCCTCATGATCTTTCAAGCGAGCTGATCATCCTACACACCTCTGAATTATCCTTGAACGGTGTCGCTACTGTTGGCGATGGAAGTCACTCCTGGATTGCTAGCAGGAGCAGAGCCCGACGCCCATCAATTTTATGTCACAGTGGTTTTTTATGGGTGATCAAATGGAAGTAATCTCATAACAGTATCGTATCAACTCTAAAACTAGGCCTAGCATGCGTGGGCGAGTGAGGTATTAGATAAACTCCAAACAGTGAGTCATAATAAGGGTGAATAGGGGGATGAATTTCATAAGAAGAGTGCAGGGGTCTGAAATAAACATCAGGTTCGTAACAGACTGTGGGAAGAAGCGTCCAAAGGAAAGATCTTCTTACATTCAAATGCGGAGGACCAGAGAAAACAATAATGCAACAACAAATCCTTTATCGTAGTATAACTCCACTAATTCATGCAAATCATTCGGTCATGAACCCTCTGGTATAAGATGAAAACATAGATGGAGCAGGAAAATTGTTTGTCATAAAACAAGAAATATCAAACACAGATGCACAACCAAGAGAACCAGAATGGTTGTTAAAACTTTACAGTCGGGAGCTTCGCTCTACCATCGATAGATACCAAAATGGAGAAAATGCCTACATATACTCAAAACCATAACAACAACAAAACTGAGACGTTGCATTAAACACATTACGTCTACATGTCTCCTGACAATCTGCAGCTGCAGTCTCTGGATGATCGTGCACCTTCGGCGGATGCAATCGAACTCTCTGACAGTTCCGTGGGCGAATCGACGTGCCTTTAATTCGTCGCTGGACTTTCCCATTATGGCGGAGCTGATGTCTAACCACCACCAACTACCTCAATAACTACTTCGTTGGGATTGAGAACGGCCTGACCAACTCGACACTTTTGGGATGTGGAAGGCCCCTTGCGCTACCACCTAGATTGGTTGATCAATCTGACGAACATGCACGGAGGCCAGTGAGAAGGATGGGGCGCATGATGGGAGTGGTGGCACCAAAACTGTGAGGGTGAGGTAAGGAGTGATGAGGTATGGGGAAGGTGACAGGGGGAAGATACATGGCAGAAGGTGATAAGTGGAGGGGGCAAGTGACGAGACACAATAGGCACATTTTAATGGAGGCTGACGTGGAAGGGAGCGGAACACGTGGCAGGTAATGAATGGATGATGACATGTAGGATGGACCACATGGACGAAAAGAGGGGAGATGGATAGATGTCGGAGAACGAGGAGGGGCTAAAGGGGATGAGCCTTGCAGCACGATTCGGTTAAAAACAACTGGCAGGGGGGAGAAAGGTACAAAAGATGACATGGCAAGAAGGGGGGCCCCACATAGTTAAACGCAGAAAGACAACGGGAGGCTGGATCGCCTGTGCACTGTTGATTCGGGCTCTATGATCTTAGCCGTCGGAGATATGCACCCCCGATTCCGGACCCCCCCCCCCTCCGCTTAAAGGTAGAAAGGCAGGGGGGGGTCCGAAATCGCCTCGCGCACCGTTGATTCGAGCGCTATGACCTTAGCCATCGGAGAGATGCGCCCCCGATTCCAGATGCCCCCCTCCACTTAAAGGTAGAAAGGCGAGGGGGGGGTCTGGAATCGCCTCGTGCACCATTGATCCAAGTGCTTTGATCTCGACCGTTGAAGAGGTGCGCCCCAGATTCCGTACCCCCCCCCCCCTCCTCTTAAAGGTAGAAAGGCGGGGGGGCTCCGAAATCCCATGTACGCCGTTGATCTGGGCGCGTGGATGCCTGTCGTCCAGATCCGTTTGCTGCTTACCACGGGAACATTTTGCGTCCGGTACTTAGGATAAGTGGGTTTTCAACCCACTCCTTCGTATTTTACCCCCCTTACCAGAAATATCGCTAACAGCTACTACTCAATCTACTTGAATCCAAACAAATGTAGTTTTTGCGTCACATCGGGTCATTTGCTAGGTTTCATAGTTTCGACAAGAGGTATCTTGGTCGATCCTCTAAAGGTTGAGGAAATAGTTCAATTTCTCCCCCCCCGATGCACCATTCCTCAGCTTCAGAGTCTGCAAGGAAAAGAGAACGTTTTACGATGTTTCATTACAAATTATGTCGAGATCAAAAAGGGTTTCATGCGTTTATTGAAGAAGGATGTTCCTTTCTATTAGGATGAAGCCACTCAACACTCTTTCGTAGCATTGAAACATTCCCTCACATCAACCCCTCTGCTTTGGCCACCCAATTATAATAAAGATTTCTTATTGTACTTGGCCACTGCAGAGTCAACCATCGGTATGGTCTTGGTTCATGAGGATGATTTGCTCTCAGAATACGTGATTTATTACCTGAGCCAAGGCCTAGTTGGACCGGAACTCAATTATTCCCACATTGAAAAACTTGCGTTGGCAGTAGTTCATGTTGTCCAATAGTTCCATCATTACATCTTGTTTCACAAGACTACCATCATTGCCGTTGTGAATCCATTTCAACACGTGTTGACACAACACGTCATTAGAGGAAAGATCAGTACATCGATATTTATCCTCCAAGAATTCAACTTGGATTTCGTTTTGGCAAAATCCAAAAAGTCGTTGGTCTTTGTGGAACTCATATCGGAACTTCCAGTCAAATTAGGTGATGTTATACCTGACGAGTCACCTATCAAAGGAGACATGTTTTTTCTCACATATTCGGACCCCTGGTATGGAGATGTGCTTGTATATATCTATACTTTGAAGTTCCCCGCCTCTGCTTCTCTTGATGAGCGTCATCATATATGCCATCAAGCCAAGAACTATCTCATACTCAAGGACACTTTGTATCGTCGAGGTGTAGATTGCATCCTTCACCAATGTCTCACTCATAAAGAAGCGAAAATCATGCTTACTTATTGCCACATTGGATCATGTGGAGGTCATTTGTTTCGGTTGGAAACAACCCAAAAAATTCTACGAGTCGGTTACTTCTGGCTGAAATTAATCAAAGATTGTGTTAAATCAATCAAGAAGTGCCACCCGTGTCAAATCTTCTCTCGAAAGATGAGGGCACACCCCTCTCCTATGTTTCCCGTTATTACTGTTGGTCCCTTCACTAAGTGGGGGATTGATTACACTACATGTAACCCCCATTCAACAAGGGGGCACCTTTATATCATCATAGCAGTAGACTACTTCACCAAGTGGGTTGAAGCTATGTTAATGTTCAAATATGATGGGGAGACCGCAACTCTCTTTTTATTCAACCAGATAATAACAAGGTTTGGTGTCCTGAGAGAGATTGTCACTGACCATGGTAGTCACTTTCAGAACAAAGTGATGACCGAGTTAATGTCAAATCTTGCGTTGCAGCAAGAACATTCATCACCCTACTACCCACAAGAGAATGGTCAAGTGGAATTTGTAAATAAATCTCTTAAGACCATTCTACAACGAATGATCAATTTGGCCAAGTCAAATTGGAATTTTATGTTATACTCGGCATTATGGGCTTATCGAACGTCTGTTAAGATTGCAACCAGTTTCTCACCTTTTCAACTCATTTATGGGTTGGAAGCAGTCTTACTCATAGAGTGCCAGATCCCGTCTCTAAAGTTGGTAGTACAGTTATTTCCAGAGACTTCACCACTTGAAGAGCATTTATTATACCTCGAGCAACTCAATGAGAAACATGGTGATGTGGCCTTGTCTAACGAGGCTCACAAACAAAAATTCAAGTGTGAGTATGATCGGTCCGTTCGTCCTCATATTTTCTCTGAAGGTGACCTTGTCCTTGTCTATGTCCAAGATAAGGACCCCTTGGGGGTAGGCAAGTTTAAACCCATGTGGTTCAAACCTTTCATCATAAAATAAGTACTACAAAAGGGCACTTATCTTCTAGTGGACTTTGAGGGAAATGTTTTGGCAGAGCCTAGAAATGGGCTCTAACTCAAGAAGTATTACTCATAGGTGGGTCACCTTGGGTGACTTTTTGTAACATATGTATAGTCTTTGTACTATTACTTTTGGTTTTATGGACATGTCATTTTTTATGTTATATTTTTTTCTGTGGCAGATTGCAAGTGAATCAGAGGTGTTTGTTGTGTTTGTGGACAGTGCTAGCCGGCACACTCAGAGGCTTGATTCCACAGCTTGGGTGATTTTCACACCTCAGGGCCAATTGCTATCTTCAGGAGGTATCTGTTTAGGTGACACCACAAACAATGTCACCGAATACAACGTAGTTATTGAGTTGCTTCATGACGCTTTGTCACTTGGTATCTCTCACCTCCGGGTCTATTTAGATGCTCAACTGGTTATGTCTCAGTTAAATGGAGTTTACCACATTCATGATCCTACTCTACACCAACGGTTCCTTAGGGTACATCTCTTAGAACGAAGTTTTGATTACATTACGTATATCCATCTTCCTAGGAGATTAAATCAAGTTACAGATACTCTAGCTGATCATATATTAGATTGGCATCTTGCACACATGTAAGAAAAACACACACACACGTAAATAAATTTGAAAATAAATGTAATTCATAAAAAAAAAAAATGTAAATACACATATATATATCACAAAGTATCAAAGTACATAAGTGGGCACGAGTACCTCAAAAAATATGTGTCCAGTAAAGATTCATCGAGCTTATTCCCTCAAAACTATACAAACGGTGCCCTCGACACATAAGAAGTCTAGTCTAAGCTAAGGGTGAGGCCTATTAGCCCTGTCATAGTCAACAACAGCATTAGCCAAATCCTGAAAAAGCTGGACCCAGGTCCGTGTTACCCCAACAATGTGAATATGCATGGACGGTGGGAGATCCTCAATCTCCGCCATGGGGACTATCCGAGTAAGCGCGGTGAGGTTCCTCTCTACCTGTCTCAATACTCTCTCAGCCTCTCCGGTTGGAGGTCCCCCTGCTATTACTGGTCCACCGGCCGTAGCTAGTCCCGCCTTTGCTCGAGGACACCGCCTAGTCCTCGAAAAGTCCCTTGGATGCATTGGCCCCACATCTGCACATAACAGATACATAGTTGTCAGATACTCTGGTACACAATTTTTTTTTTGATATATATAAAAAGACATAAAAATTAAATAACTTAAAAAAAATAAAAATACAAGCGTACCTAACTCTCCTCGTACCACTACGAAAGGTACACCCTTTTAGGGTCCCTAGAAAAGTCAATTCCATCATAAGGATATTCCTCTATCGTCGGAATCTGTCGATACCACTAGTCGAAAAACTTGTCATCCAAGGCCTCAATAGTCCTCCCTCCCCCCTGTCACAGAAACAGTGTTTCCCATCTACATACTGCTGGAGAAGAGGCTATGTGCCCTTGTACTATCTCCCTCAGGGTAAGACTAGGTACCCTCCCAAAAAATAAAGAACAAATAATATTCCAAAACCTAAACTTTCTCTGCCTCCGCATGAGACACTCTGTCAGTTGCCTCTTCATGCAATCCAGTAAAGTAGTACTCCATTTGAAAACTTGTGCATTTAAGCACTGAACAACACAATTCATATGTGTTCGGGAAGCCTGATGCAAATTTTTGGATCCAGTGATCCGCCTGATGAGAAACACTATCACTTTCAGTGATAGGTCTAAGATCTTGTTTATCGTCACCTATGTTCCCATTTTGTCAGTGTCGGCTTCACAATGGATTCTAATCAACTCCGCTATGTTGTGGGGCCCGGAGGGAAAAGTGCGAAAATTGATTGGTTCCCCTCTCCTTGAGAGGCCAGTCAGAAAGTAGATATCCTCGATTGTTGGAGTCAACGACTGTCCTTAAAGCATGAAGGCCTCTACGTCAGGATGCCAATAATAAACCAAGGTATTTAGTAACCTAGGTTGTGCCTTCATGAAAGGACATTGGAAGAACTTTAATAAACCACATTGTGCCAATGTGGAAGTAACAGGAGGGTCCTCACCGACCAGAAAATCAATGTCCTCATTCTCCCTCTCTCTCCAATGAACATACATCCTGCAATTCAAAAGTTCATGAGTGATTAGCTCTTGCTTTTGTTGATTTTTTTCCACAAAATGCAGGGTACACACGGGTTGTAGTGTGCACAGTCGTGTGTGCACACATGCAAATTTTTCCCTACCTGTGTGCACACACAGGCTGTCATAGGACAACTTGCGTATACGTAGGGACTACCTTTTTAAAGGTCAGTGCCCCTCCAGAAAACAAAATTAAATGCATAAAGGAAAAAATGAAATGCAAGAGGGGTTAGTATATACTTACTTGGTACAAGCAGAAGTTTGTTTCATCCATTGAAGCTCTCCGAATCAACTCTTTTAAGGAAGAGGCATTTTTGGCTTTTTGTCAATTTCTCAATTCACAATGGTGATAATGAGCTACCAACTTCTATTTATAAACTTTTTGGTCCCTTTTTGTCATTTTTTGGCCCTTTTTGTCGTTTCTTCTAGCCTAAAAATCATTTAGTATGGTTCAAGAGTTTCTTATGGGATGTTACGATAAATGTTACTTTGGGTATTGGGAATTTTTCGGATATTTGGGTCATTTTAAAGGTCCTTTGGTAAAAATTCATTTTTTTGACATGTTGCATCTAAGTTAGGATTCCACCTCCACTTTTTGTATCTTGTTGTATTTTTTATCTTTTCCATAGGATCGACCCCACTGAGTTGTGACGCAAAACCATCTTTTCTACTTTATAAGTGTCATAATTTAGTGGTAGAGCCTAACCCTTCATGGATTCCCTAGATAGATCTTGGCTTCATTTTTGGTATCCATGTCGTCACTACCGACTATAGGTGTAATGCCCCATATTTTGACCTTAGGTAGTTAGAACATTGTTGTTTACTAATCTTAATAATTCAAAGTTTAGAATTTGTTTGGAGTCAGTTAGACTTTGTTAGACATTGAGATGTGTACCTCAAGACCTATTTGTATGTTACGTGATATATGCTCATGAAAAAGATAGTTATTTGATTATTTAAACATGAAAATTAAAATGGGTAAGTTCGGTACATGTGTACCAATTCAAGTTATGCTGTGAACGTATAATAGATGCAATGCATGATGTAAATAGGAATGCATTTCTTAATTGAGCATCAATGAAAATATGGATTCTTATATAAATTTGGAATGTATCTGCATCAATATTTGTTATTGGTGAACTAACCTACAGGATGATGAGCTATGTGATAGCCAAATGACTATAGTATTGAGGTATTTGGGATGTCGTAGACATCAAGAAGATATTGTATGATATAAGTTGTACTTACTATTTAATTTATGATTCGAAATATTACTATGATCTGCGGTAAGTGTGGTTTTGACAAGATGCACAACTTACCTGGAGTGGATGTTTGATGATGTGACTCTAAGAATAGTAGTTGCACAGTATGGCTTGATGTAGGGTGTTGACCCTAGTTCTATGAGGAGGGGTGGAGGTATTTCCCACCGTTTATCCTCCGAAACCTAGATTCGTGGGAGGGTTGTGTGAAGTCACACTCCCCTAGACGTGTGATGATGACTTCTAGTTGCCTGTTGGGGAAGCTTGATTGAGATGTATGACACTTCCGCTTACGATTTCTATCTGGAGTTAGGTCAATATAGTTGACGCTCCATCTTAGTCCAACAGAGGAAAGGATAGGATGGAAGATGGAAGTAGGTTAGGAAGGAAGGATGCTTCGATGTTAGTTGAGAATACCGATTAGGGATTAGAGATTCCACTATTGTTTACTCACTTGGTTCCTACCATGTTTAAAACCCTCTTTTATTTCCTAGTGATATTTTAAGTGTGACAATGAGTTATTGATGAATTGGTGTAATTTAGTTCATTAAGATTATTAAATGATGCATTACTTGATCTGTTGTCCTACATGTCTTGGTGATCATATAGGAACTATGCACTAGAAGCAATGATTTTTTATCATTAGTACATGCATGAGATATGTGTTCGCTAGCTACGCACACATACCCTACCTATGTATACTAGTATAAGTAATTAATGTATTAATTATTAAAGTAAATTATTAACTATTTAATTGAATGTTTATTGAATATGTAAATTATATTGCATACAAATATCTAGAAGCATTAAATAATTTATTGACTTTGATAGATGGTGGGTGTGATGAATTAAATGAGCATGGTGGAGTGTTATGTACATTTTGGGGAAAATTATCAAGTAACATTTATTATCTAGCATGAGAATAAAGACTTTTTATTTTATTTATTATTGTTTAATGCAAGTTATTTATATTTAGTTTTATTTTAATATTTTCCCAAAATATCTAGATAAGGAAGGTTGATCGATAATAATGAGGGGGTTGAGGAGACTTGGGGAAGTGTGTATGGAAACTTGATAAATAGGGAGAATAAGTAGAGAGGTTGAGGAGGATAGGGAGGTTTGAGCATGATGAGAGGTTGTGAAATTCTTGGAAGATATGATTCTTGTGATAGTTTTCTTTGAGCATTTGTGTTTTGCTCTTCTTGGAGTCACGGGCACGGAGGGCCAAGAAACCAAAAGGTTTCTTGGAGCTAGGAAGATGGCTAGGATCCTAGTTGGCAGGGAGGATTTCATTGTTTCACTCTGGGAAAGGGGGATAAGAATTCTTGGAAGCGCCCATGACTACATTACAACCGATGAGCTTCAACAAGCTAAGGAGGAGGTATTTTTCGGTGGCACTTGGTTATTGATATTTTGTATATATATGTTTTTTTTTTAAGTTCTAAATCATAGAGTTAACATATTACTTATTTCATCATGTTATCTAGATTTATCATTGAGCAAATGTAGAAGAATTGTGTTAATGAAAATAAATGAAATTATGCTAAAATGAAGTTGTTATTGTGTATGTATGTAATGAATGATTAATTTCCTAACATCCTAGATGGGTGTTACAATAGGCTCAGGAGTCCTTATTAGTTTTTCCTGATTACGAGTATGAGCCTCATTTTCATGATTCATTATCACTCTTGAACTCACCCTCGGGACTCTCAAAACACAATAGATCTTCTTTTAAGCCCTTTTCAGACCCTCTAAACATGAAAAGATTGTTGAGCGATCGTGTCGCCCTTCACACTGTTAAGAACCAAATATCAATATAGCATAGAAAAACCTTAGAAAAAGTACTCAACTTCTTGAAAAAGAGATAATTTCAGATAATAAGCCTCTTCGATGGGGTAACCTCCTTTTACCCCACTTAAATGTTCAAGTACAAGATGATTCAAAATGAAAATGTCTCCTTGGTATATATAGGAGACTAGGAGTTATAATTACAACTAATGGCCTAAAGACAACATAAATAAAATAAAATTACTAATATAATATGCCCCAATTAAGGGGTAATGAGACAATATTAGGGCTTAACATGCCCCTTCCCTTGAGACAAGTGTTGTCTGCAATTCTTGAGTAACTCTGGATGCTTCTGTATAAAAGACTCATCTTCCCAAGTGGAATCTTTAGCCGGTAGTTTCCTCCATTTAATGAGATACTCTGAAATGGATCTATTCCTCAGCTGGTGAATTCTTGTGTCAGTGATGGCTTCAGGCTCCAATATGATTTTTCCTTCCTCGTCAATTTTTGGCAATATAGTTTGAACTGGGATCTTGTCACCTATAACCTTCTTTAATCATGAAACATGGAAAACTGGGTGTACTCGTGAATATGCAGGCAACTCCAATTTGTATGCCATAGTACCAATCTTTTGCAACACCTTATAAGGGACATAGTACTTTGGTGATAATTTATTCTCCTTCTTGGCTTGCTTGAGGGACATCTGTTTGTATGGTTGTAGTCTTAAAAACACCCAATCCCCTACTTCAAAACTTCTTTCCTCGATGTTGTCTGCTTGTTGTTTCATGTGATTTTGTGTGGTTAGAGTTTGTCTTTTAATATTTGGAGAGCTTGTTCTTGATTCTCGACTTGATCTTCCAACTGCTTGAACCTTAGATTTTTTCTTTTTAGAGAAGAAAAGTGATGGAAGGAGGGTGGAATCCATAAGTGCCATAAATAGTGTCATTTTTGTTGCGGTATGAAAGGAAGTGTTATACCACCATTACGCCAAGGGTATACATTTGAACCATTTGTGTTTGTTCTCGAGAACAAAGCAATGAAGGTAGCCTTTAGACATTTTTTCACTATCTCGGTTTTCCATTAGATTGAGGATGATAGGATGAGTTATAGGCCAATTAGTACCCAAACAAGAAAACAATTCTATCAAAAATGTCTAAGCAAGATGGGATCTTTGTCACTTACAATAATATTTGCTTGGGCTTCCATGCTTAGTTTTAGGCCCATCTCCGCTGAATGTGGGTGGAAGCGTACTAGCTTTGAAGGGATGAGAGAGTGCACAGAGTGCACCTTGTTCTACATAAACAATCACCATGATGACACTCTTTCCTTGGGACTTTGGTACTTGTGATGAAATCCATGGAAACCTTCTCCCAACCGACTTGGTCTGGATAATGGTTGTAAAAGACACAGGGGTCTTAATTATTTCCACCTTATTTTGTTGGCAAACTGACATTACATACAAACCTTTGAACATCATTTTTAGGGCATCCCAAAAATACTTCTTGACTCTATGGTAGGTTTTCAAAATTTGAGTGCCCTCCTCTGGAGAGGTGTGCAATTCAATAGTACCTTTTGTTTGGGTTAGGAGTTCTTACATAAATTGGCGATATTTGTACCATAGTGAATCATTTTTCCATGTAAATGTATCGATGCAACGGAATCTGTTGCAACCTTTGAATGAGAGTCCACTTTTCTTCATTCTTCATTCATCCCTTTAGCTTCTATTATCCAATTGGGTTTTGAATGATTCAATAACAAGGAGAAAGGCTCCAACATCTTCATCCTTTCTTGAGAGTGCATACTTGCCACAACATTTTGCTTCCCTTTTATAGATGATTTCAAAATCCTTGGCAATATCTTGGTTACCCATTTTTGTTGTTCTTCTAAAGATATTATTTGTTCAGAGAATTATCTAATACTTTCATGATCTATTTTGACCTTGGGGTGCCTACCCATGATCTATTTTGACCTTGAAGTGCCTACCTATTAGGTAAGGACGCCATTTCTTCAATGCATGTAGTATTTCCATCATTTCCTTCTCATAAATGGGTTTGTGTAAGTACTTTCCCTTGAGTGGTCGACTTTCAAAAGCCAGGTTCCTTCCTTCTTGCATTAGGACAACACCAATTCCATTTCCCAAGTCATCACATTCCACAATAAAGGTTTTTGTGATGTCTGGAGTGGTCAAGACAGGAGCTTTACACATCACCTCTTTAATTTGTTCAAAAGCTTCAGTTGCCTCTGGAGTCCATGAAAATGCATCCTTCTTAGTTAGTGCCATTAAAGGTACTTCTATTCTTCCATAGTTCCGAACAAACTTGTGGTAGTAACCTGTCAAACCCAAAAATCCTCTAAGATTCTTCAATGTTTTGGGAATCAACCAGTCCATCATGGCCTTAATCTTGTTAGGGTCTACCTTGACACCTTCATGAGGTACAATATGACCCAAATACTCTACCTCCTTTACTACAAAGAAACATTTGGATGGTTTGGCATATAGTTGTACTTTCTTTCACAATAACAGATGCTACAGAAATAAAACAAATCGCGTCGTCGTCCATGGAAAAAACCCTGAAAAATTGCAGATTTTAAAACTTCAATATTTTGACTTCCCACACTCTGTTTTGGACGATTTTGTTTTTCAAATTGGGTGTTTTTCTGAGAGGAACTTAGATACAAAACCTGTTTCTGCAAATTTTTCACAAAAATATACTAAAAATTTCTGGAATGTCACGACCCTCTTTTTCTTCTCCAAAAAACAAATCTGCAAAAATAAAAAATATTTGGCCACAATGTCTACCAAGGAAAGTGCTATGATACCACTTGTTAAGAACCAAACAACTGAATACAAAATACACCAGAATAGATCCAAGAAGAATATATGAAAACCACACTTTACTATATCAAAAACCTTAGGGTAGGGCAACACCGTACAATGGATCCTATTATGGAAGGGATCCTCTCCTGTTCACTTGCCTCTTCGAGGGGGAATCCTCCTATTGAGCTACCACTCCAAATACACTAATTCTATTCCTATCTCATTACATTGATTGAACCCATTTATATAGTGCTACCATCACCTAAGAACATTCTAGAGGAAGAATCTTCTAGAAGTAGAACCTTCTAAGAAGTCCTGTTACATTTATTATATCTAATTACCCATTTATTATATCTAACTACCATAGTGGGCCTTATTTAATAATATAGTGGACCTATTCCACCTTACATTGAATGCCCTCCACTATTATCACTATGGGCCCTCTGCCCCCCCCCCACTACCTCTCTAGCTACCTTACAAAATTTCCAGGTAGGTTTCCTAAAACCGTTTGACCCCCTACATCCAGTCATTCAACCAAATACCTAGCTCTTTTCAGCCTATAAAAAAAGGGGTAGGGGTCCCATTTGGAGGAGGGAAATAATAGTAAAGAAACTCTACCCGATTTGGCATTCCCCTTTCCCCAACCTTTTGCAACCATTGTGTGAGAATTGAAGAGGAGAAGCATAAGTGGAAGCGGTTGGTGCACAGTTGAAGAAGATCCCAGGACTAGATTCGAGGATCAGTAGCCTATATCACCATTGTAAGTGACTTTTGTGAGGTTAATAGAAAGAATTACTTTTCCCGTCCCGCCATATGAGGTGTTCAATATTCAATTTGGTTTATTTTTTTGGAACCTCTAACCCACTAATTCATATATGAGATGCATGTTCGTAGTTCTTTGTTTGTCTATTTATGAATGCAGGTTAGCTTTGGGAGGATACTTGCAGTCAAGGAGAAACCTAATGAAAAAGTATCAAAACCAAATTAGGGGTTCAAGGTAGAGTTACCATATCCTTTTATCCTTGTGTTTTATGCATGAATGTGGGGTCTATGTCGGGATAGTAGTAAAAAGTAGGAGACTTTAGAAGGTTATTTTCTGCATGCATTACTAAACCCTTAGTGCTAGTCCGTAGGGGGATTTCCCACCCACAACAACTCTTTCAACTCCTTCGAAGAGATCCATTGTTTGTCGTCACATCATCACATCTGTCATTAATGCTTCATTGATTCAATTTTTCCAAGTCATTCATTTTTCCACCATATTTTCAAGGGAAGTCATCCTCTACATTTTCTCCCTTGTGTCAATTCACCATCATTTGATCCATCACTATTCATTTCTCTCCTTAATTTGTTTCATGCTGATAAGGAGGGATACATCATGTCTCTCCTTCGATGGGTCTATTTTCGTCAACATCAACATATTATCTGGGAATTAGACTTAGAAACCAATTAGTACCTTCGATCCTACATGCCTCAATGGTAGGTTCCCTCATTTTCGACAGTAGGTTTACATCATTGACTTATGATTGGAAGATTCCACCGAGTGTTTGACTTCAGATCATCTATTCACATTTGGTGGAATGTACTCAGAGTACCTTGGGATTCATTGTCATCATTAGTGATTTCCCTCGCACTTGTTAACAATATACATTATTGACTATTAATCAAGTGGTTTCTACCATGTTCCACGCTAAGACATCTATTCACATGGCTAGATTCATACTATTTTGGATCGGGATTGAAGACCCTAGGGGGAACTTTCCAGTAAGATTTTTTTTTTTGTTATCTTCCTTCCCTAGGTTACGATGGAGATTATGAAGTTTTAATATATATTGTGACATAGATCCACGTTGTATTTGTTTGTGGCTATGTTTTTTCATGTTGTATATCCACTGTGTACAATCTCGTGGCTAGATTTGTTGGGTATGTGTTATATTCTTTGCATGTGTGTGTGTGTGGGTGTGTCAGATACGACAACTGTGTCTGACGATCCCTTCACCTAGGGCTCTTCCGTGTGCGCCGGGCGCTTTCCTAGCGGGGTCCCAGGGGGGGCAGGTATGCCCCCCCTAGTTATGCGCAGTGTTCGGGGCAACGACCCGATTTTTTTTTTTGGGCTGTTTTTTGCTATTTTTAGCGGATTTTGCTATTTTTAGCTGATTTGTAAATTAATCCCAGATTAAGGGATTAGGGTTTTGGTATCTATGGAATACCTAAAAACATTGTATATATTGTATGGCGAATGGTGAAATTTGAGATAATGAAAATAAGAAAGGTTTTCTCGGTTGAGGGTTTCCGGTAAAAATCTATGTGTACTCTGTGTATGAGCCATTGATTAATTTCTGTATTGCTTAAGAATCTATATGCATTGTTTTACTTCGCAGGTTTAAAACTTACATGTGGTATCAGAGTACGTTTTTGGCTTCAGAGGGGCGCCTTTGTTGCTGAGGGTTTGGCTCGGTCTTGATAGATCAAGTTTATTTTGGGTCTGTGATAAACCTGGGTTCAGTGGGAGATTTTGCAGAGGAGATTCGAGTAAAGTAAGAGGAATGGCGAGCTCATCTAGAATCGAGATAGAGAAGTTCAATGGTAAAAACTTTGAGCTATGGAAGCTTCAGATGGAGGGACTTCTTCTTGTAGACAAAGAACAATGGATGCGTTGTGGATCACGCTACGAGCCTGTAAACACATAGACTCTTGTTTTGCTCCTACGATTACACAAACTACTAGTACACCGGTTGGTATGTGAAGAAGAAGATTGGGACAAGTTGGATAGAAGAGAGAGGAGTACCATTCGACTCTGCTTAGCCCGGTCGGTGTTGTTGAATGTCTGGGAGAATCTACAACCAAGGAACTATGGGATAAGGTTAGGGAATTTGTATCAATCAAGTCCTTAGTAAACAGTTGTTTCTTTGAAAGTTGTATCATCTTAGGATGGAAGATGGAGATTAATGAAATGAGAACATCTAAATGCTAATACTACAGTGAAGTCAACTTGGATATTAATGTGTGCAAAAGAAGATGATAAGTGTATTACTTTGATGTGTTCTTTACTTGGAACTCTTGGGATAATCTGGTTGTAGCAATAGGTAGTACCACTCAATCTGTTGAGTATAGGGATGTAGTTGCATCTTGTTATCACGAAGAGATGAGGAGAAAAAAGAATGGATGGTCACAAAACAAATGCTTTGTGGGGGCATTTAAGGCAGGTCTGGTAAGCCTTACGGGATGGAGATCTAAGAATACAGGGTAGATCTAAGTCCCCAGAAAAATCTTTGAGAAAATGCTGGAAGTGTGGTAAAATAGGGCATTATAAGAAGATTGCAGGTCTAAGAAAGTAGATAAAGCAAAGGGATCAGTAGTTACCTCTTCCACTGGTGAAAACCTCAGCGAAGAAAGAGTGATGTTTACAGCATCTAGAGTACACATGGGACCATGGTGTACATGGCTTATGTTCGAGGTGCATCATACCATATGACTCCTCATAGGGTGGTTCTACGAATATGAAAAAATATGATGGTGGTGATGTATTCTAGGAATATTTCAAACTTGATAAAATCTTGGGAGACGTGGAAGGGTTAAGTTGCTGCTAGCGATGGAAGGATTAGAACTCTTCACGAGGGTTCCCACATTCAAAACTAGCCGGGGAGCATATATATGTGTAAGCTTAAGTTGAGTGATCACGGGGAGTGAAAACTATATTTAGAAAAGGTTACTTGCAATATGGTACAGACAATGGTGTTGATGAGGGGAGTTCGTTGTGGAACTTTGTACAAGTTGTTGGAAGAACTTATACTAATGCATGTAATAGTTTGTTGTCCTTGAGCGAGAAAAATGAAGGAGATGAATAATAGTGTCCTAGAAAAGAAGACCATGTTGTGGCATCAAGAAATTTGGGGCATATTGGAGAAAAGGACGTTCGAACACTACATGGTAAAGGAGTATGATTGAGGGGTATGTCTAATTGCACTCTGGATTTTTGATTTATGTGAAAATTGCATATATGGTAGCCAGAGGCCAGTAAGATTCCATCTGGTGCTACAAGAGCAAAGGGGATCTTGGGGTTGATACTGATGATAATGTTTGGACCTGTTCTATTCCATCTCTTGAAGTAGAAATATTGTATTATGTTTCATTCATAGATGATTTTTTCAAAGGAACATGGATTTATTTTCTTAGACGAAAATCTGAGGTATTTGTTAAATTTAAATAGTTTAAGGCTACGAGAAATCGAACAGAGAGAAGAAAATAAAAGGTATTGAGAAACGAGATAATGGTGGAAATTACAGGAAATAGATTAGAAAAGTGCAGTAAGAGAATAATTATGTATTAGGGAAGACTACTCCTTTACTCCTTAGCGAATGGAGTTGTAGAAAGGGATGAAACGAGGACAACGATGGAAAAATAAAGGAGCATGCTTTCAGTTACCCAGGAGTTAGAACAAAATTACGGGTAGAGGCAGTGAGTACAACATGTTACCCTAGTCCAATCGATCACCTTCATCATCATTGGATTGCTAGCTCACCGAGGGTATGGTGCGGAAAGAAACCCTCTCTTCAACATCTTAGGGTGTTTGGTTGTGATTCTTATGTACATGTTCCAAAGGGAAAATATGGGAGTAAAATTTCAGATGTAAAATTTGAAAAGTGTATCTTGTGGTTATAAAGATGGTGTGAAAGGTTATAAGCTTTGAACCAGAAACCAAGAAAATTGTTTATAATTGAGATGTTGTTTTAGAGAGGTAAAAGATATTGTCCAAATAGAATTTCTTGAAGATGGACTGAAAATAGAGGCTTGAAATTTTGGATGATGAAAAATGCAGATCCTTATGAAGAAGAGAAGCTGAGAGCTGAAGCGAAGAAGAACCTCACTTTGACTATTTAGGGAGATGGAGTGAGAGATAGAAGGGAAACCCGAAAGGTATAGTCCACACGATTTCCGTTCCAATTTTACTTTATCTATTACCAATGATGATACCAGGCTTGTCGAGGGAAGCGGTGGAGTGGAGGATAGTATACTCTGGAAGAAGGCCATGTTTAAAGAAATGGATACCTTGGATAAGAATGAGGCATGGGATATAGTTGAGCTTTGACTAGAAAGAAAATGTCGATTGGTAGCAAATGGTTGTTCGAAGTTGCTTGAGAGGTAAAAGTGGAAATACAAATCGCTTCGGTTAGTAGCAAAAGGTTATTCCAGGGTAGAGGGAATTGACTTTGGGGTGAAGTTTTTCTCATGTTCACAAGATAACTTCTATTAGATTTCTTTTATCTATTGATCTTTTTGATCTTGAAGTGGAACAAATGGATGTAGGAACAAACATTGCTACATGTGGATCTAGAAGAAGAGGAAATCTACATGAAGCAACCCGAGCACTACAGTGAAGGGAAAGAGCAGATGCGTAAATACAAAGAGAGTACTATCTGGTCTGGAAGCAATCACCCTAGGATGTGAGTATAAAAGTTTGACTTTGTACATCCCTTGGATTGGGTTGTAGAAGCGGGGCTGATCAGTATATTCCAAGCGGGTTGGTAATCACTTCATTTATGTAGGTGTTGTATGTTGATGACATGTTGTTGGTAGGAAATAACATGGATGTTATCAAGGAGGTGAAATCATGACTATCCTCAAATTTGACATGAAGGATCTCGGTCAAGCAACTTCATTATGGGAATGGAGATTAAAGAGATGGTGCAAACATGAAACTACGGTTGAATCAATATGTTGAAACAATAATGCGGAGGTTTAATATGCATGGAAGTAAGCCCAGATTGAGTTCCTATTCTATAGGTGTAAGTTATCCTGGAGATCGGTCATTGAACCACGGGAAGAAGAAGAGGACATGTCCATGTTCCATATATGCGATCACGGTTAAGCGGAGTTTGATGTAATGCAATGGTTTGTACTAGACGGACATTGCACATGCACGATTGGGAAGTTTGGCGGTGTAGGAAACGAGGAAGGAGCGTTGGACAACGGTAAAGAGGGTCTTGAGGGTATCGCCGTGGCACCATCGGATATGGTTATTGCTACCAAGGAAGGCAGGGATTAGACCCAGTGGGTGGACATACATGGCTTGTTGATCTGGAGACTAAATTTGGAGATTTGGATCGCGGAAGATCTACAAGTGTGTATGTGTTTAACCTATTTGGAGGAGCAATGGATTGGATGAGAAAAAGCCGGGTTGTAGTGGCACTCTCAACTCTGAGAAGAGCTGAATGCATGGCGACCACTCATGCAAGTAAGGAGGCGATATGGTTACAAAGATTGTGTTAATTTATTGGGTTAGCACAATAGCGGTGAGGGATGGCTGTGACGGTTAGAGTGCAATATTCTTGGCAAAGAACCCATCTTATCGTTGAATACCAGCATATTGATGTTCAATATCACTTTGTAGAGACATGGTTGAGAAGAAGGTCATTCGAAGAAAAAGTATATTGATGTTCAGTATCACTTTGTGAGAGACATGGTTGAGGAAAAGAAGGTGTTGCTGGAAAAGGTTGACACTTTGAAGAATGTTGCAGATTCATTGACAAAGTTTGTGAGCACATAAAAGTTCTCTTGGTGTAGAGTAACAATGGGCATTGATACCCTGGATTGTTGACTATATAATCCCCTGGACACCTGGATGCAAAGAAAAAAACAAGTGGGAGAATGTTGGGTATGTGTTATATTCTTTGCATGTGTGTGTGTGTGGGTGCGTCAGATATGACAACTGCGTCTGACGATCCCTTCACCTAGGGCTCTGTCGTGTGCGCTGGGAAATTTCCTAGGGGGGTCCCAGGGGGGTCCCAGGGGGGTCCCAGGGGGGGCAGGTATGCCCCCCCCTGGTTACGCGCAGCGTTCGGGGCAACGGCCCGAATCTTTTTTTTTTGGGCGGTTTTTTGCTATTTTTAGAGGATTTTGCTATTTTTAGCTGATTTGTAAATTAATCCCGGATTAAGGGATTAGGGTTTTGGTATCTACAAAATACCTAAAAACATTGTATATATTGTATGGCGAATGGTGAAATTCGAGATAATGAAAATAAGAAAGGTTTTCCTGGTTGAGGGTTTCTGGTAAAAATCTCTGTGTACTCTCTGTATGAGCCATTGATTAATTTCTGTATTGCTTAAGAATCTATATGCATTGCTTTACTTCACAGGTTTAAAACTTACAAGATTTTGATCGAGTCATGGAAATATGGATCCACATTGTATGTTCGGTGGCCATATCATTACTCAGTACTTTCATGGATCTGCAGTGTATTGGTCAGCGACCATGCTCTGAGTTATATTATTATGAGTATGGGTATGCCTACCTCGGGGATGAAATATGTATATTCATGGATGTTTTCTTACTTTTTGATAGGTCTTATGACTTCATTCCCTTGATTCCACATTGTTACAAAGTGTTTCGGCCATAATTGTTCTCCTATGATCTCACACTTTGGGGGGCATCTATTATACACCATTTTTTCACACTTATCTAAGTGTCATAAGTGTCTCACTTCACTCTGCTCGGTATTGCTAGTGTTGCAAATTCCATGGACCATTCTACTAAGTGGTGTACCTTATTTGTTGCACTGTTCCTAAGCGTCGCCACCTCAAAACCATGCAAGAATGATAGATTACACTTCTTTGATCATAAATAATAGGAAAATTATTGCAAATTTTTCATTTTTCACTCAGTCCTAATGTTTCTGGTTTTGCAAATTTACGTTCTAACACCCACCATTATCAATATGAAGAGTTACAATACGATATTGAGATTCATTTTCAATCCATAGATGAAAATTTTTAAATGTTTTAAGTGCTTGAGATTTATGTTTCAACAAATAAACCCAACACGTTTTGGTGTAGTCATAAATAAAAGTCATTATATATTTATTAACAAATGTGAATGCAATAGGAATGGGGGCACACCAATCAGAGTGTATCAACTCTATCTTTCTACGTGCTCTCGAAGCGGAATCATGAAAATGATGCTTGTTGTGTTCACCAAGGATACACTCCTCACATTTATTGAAATTCCTTGGAATGGTGGGAAACCCAAAAACACCATTTTTCTTCGACATATAAATAATATCACAATTAATGTTCCCAAATATAACATGCCACAAGAGACTAGATGAAAATTTACCTTGATCATGGTGAGAGAGGTGTGAAAAATGTTGTTCCCGTGCATATGTCCCTTTTAACTTCAATAACTTTTCATCCTCCTATCCTATCATGACATCCATGTTGTCTAAATACCTCCTTATTTGAAATTTTACATAAAACATATGAATATAATGGCCTTGTCATTGAATGTGCACAAGAGATGGCAAGTTCCACCGCAACTTGGGAATATAGAGAACATAATGTAAAATAAAATCCAGGAATCTAGGAAATTTGAACCTAATGGTGCTAATTCTTGTAGGTTTGTGACTAGATATATATACGAAGTATGATACACCCTATACATTGTCATTAAATTCATCAAATAATTTTCTCTAAACATTCATGTGGTAGGTAGCACCAGTGTCATCAAACCAAGCATCTCTCCAAAAATAAAATAAAGTTTTGAAAAGATCTTCATTTATTCCAATATTGCAATGAGCAGGTTTAGTATCTTTACATTTTTATTCCTTTTATTCCTACAATTTTTTTATCTTCTCCAATGGGATCCCACATGTATTTGCATCATGTATTTTATTTCCACAATGAACACAGATAAAATCAGATCGCTCATAGGCCATGAGATAAAATTCCATTCTCAAGGGCCTCCCATCCATATCAATTCCATCCAGGGATTAATATATTTCCTCCTCTATTTCCTTAGCATATGAAACAGTGAAAAAACCAAAACCTATTGACCTTTTTTTCTTTCAATCATACACAACCCTTTCTTTCACAACTTTTTTACGATCACTAAAAAACTATTCTAGGCTAAGAACATCATCTCCCCCGGGTAGATTACCCACAAAAACGTTATTGGAAGAATTTAAAATTTCCACTGCTATTTTCATTCCTAAATCCACCTCTTGGTGCAAAAATATCTTTTGGAAGTGGTGACTATGAATTCACCCTCAAATCTCTTGCTTGGTATTCATATCCATTAAAATAATTTGTATCTTCATTTGCATCTACTTGCATTGATTTGATCACAAATGAAAAAACACATCTTCTTCATGTTTGTTAGTCATATATTACCTCAACCATTGTGACATCACCTGCATCCTTTAAAATATATTCTAATTCATCACTTTTGACACTCCAAGGAATATTCCCCACAAATATTTTGAGGTTTGACATCTTGGATGGCATGAAAAAGGACGTTGGTTTGTCTCCCACACTAATAGAACAAGTAGAGAAGAATTCTCCATATGCCAATGATCAAGAATGCCAACAGTCATGCAATATATTCTAAATAAACTTATTTTCCAATGGTAGAGATGAATACTAATGGTATACAATAGTAGTGATGGTGTGTATGGTCAATAATATTGTATGCAACCTATATGCAACAAGTTATTGGAATTGAACAATTAAGATATCTACACTCCAAATGTATTCAACAACCAATAATACATCAACTTGAGCAATGAATAGACTCTTTTCATGTCTTACCAGAGTCTCTACATTGACACTCAAACCCGGGACATTGTCATAAAATTTTCACTAAGCTAGAACATCTTCTTCCAACAATGTTTCTCAACATACTTAAAATGCGCCAGCTGAATGTGCTCACATGAAGCAAAGGAGAGAATATTTTTAGCATTTATGTAACTTATTTCTCTATAAAATAGTTGAACATAACATAGACATAAATTTTGTGCATTATCATTGAAAATAAACAATAATATAATAAGATTTCTAACAAAATCTAACTCGAAACCTCACCTAATTCAAGACTTTGTATGGTCAAATTTATAGTATTTTTTTATGAGATGATAGTATATATAAAAAATTGGTTTTCCACCAATTTTTATATTGGGATTAATGTGATCCCTTCATTTGAGTGGATGTGATATACCAATGCTATTATGGGTGTAAATATCCTTTACTTTCATTGTTGTGAGTGGTGCAGACCAAATTCAATCAAATCACCGCATTGGATTCAGACTACGTCAAGCATCTAATAAAAGGCTCCCATTCAATTCCACATGAGGGAGAAGGGAAGTAGAAAGAATGAAAGATCATGGAGTGTAAAAATACTAAGGCCTTTGATACCACTAACAAGCTAGCCTTGAATAACTCAATGAATGAATTGAATTTTATTAAAGAGAGCCACATATAAATGCATTTATATGTGACCTTTGGTTTCATCTTCCAAGAGGTATGATGGTTGTTCCTATTCACCTATGAATCTTCATATTTCTCCTAAATTAAATATTTACAATATACCATAATCCCAAGGATTAAGTATCTAACATTGTTGGAGATAACAAAATGCAATTATGAGTTGCAAAAATATGAAAAGTTGGTTTTGCTAGTGGGATCACCATGGGTGAAATTGTGTTTTAATTGAAAAAATAATTTATGTATAGAGAATGGATTATATGGTTTTTTGAATTCATTGATCATGTTGGAGTTGACATAATCAAATTTCAAGTCGCAAAACTATGAAATCATGATGGGACCCACTTTAGACCAAACTGAGTATATAGGAATAATAACCTATATGAGTGTGAAAATTGTCTCAAACATGTTTATTAAGGTCAATAAGGATCAAAAAGATGAAAAAAATCAATTTTGACCTAGGAAAGTACAAAAACACAACATTAAAAAATTATTTCTAAAATGTCGAGTTTCCAATTATACTTTATGAAATATATCAGAAAGACATCAAAAGCTATCATGTATCTATTCTTTGGAAATCACTCTATGTATTATATTCTTTTCTTCTGATGACTTGTCATTTAGGCTTCATCAAAATCATAGAAACTGAGGAACACATTGCTAGTAGATTTTTGGCCTATATTCTATGCAAATTTCAATTATATATTATTCTCACTATTTGATAGTCGAGAAAATGTTTTCACCCAAAAATGGCTCACCTTGACTAAGTTCATGAGCTTATCGAAATACACCAAACACATTTTTTCCATTTCCTCCACCACATTCCACCTCCATTATACATGTTATCACCAGAAAATGGCTCACTACAAATACAAACAATGGATGAAGAAACAATTAACACAAACACAACATACTATCAATATTCATGGAAGGATTAAACTTATTTTGGAAAGACAATAACAAAACTATGCAAAAGTGGTTTTGGAAATCCGTGCCCATTCGCCCAAGCTAACACAGTGTACGATGCACACAGTGCACAAAGTGTGTGACTGGCAGTAGAAATACCTGGGCAGATGTAGAAATAGCGCATTGATGAGTTTGGTCGGGCCTCAACCACTTTTGGGATGAAGGGGATATTCCCCATACCCAAAATCACTCCCAAAGTTCACCTTGGGATCACTAAAAGGGATGGGAAGTACCTCCAAGGGCCTCTTATTCACATTTGGAACTAGTTAAGAAAAATCTTTCCATCCTCCTATAAATAAAGGGCCATTGTATGAAAAAAAAAAAAAAAGTATTTGAGTATTGTTATGCTGCTCATTTTTAGCTTTGGGAAGCCATATTTCTCTTAAGAAATCTTTGGGCATCCATATCAAGTGTTATGACTCTCTCCTCTTGAGTAGTCCATCACTCTTTTCTTCACCATTTTCCTTTGTTATCCTTGATAGTAGAAAGAAGACTTTGTACTTGGGGACTCAAGAGCCTTCCCAAGGAGGAATATGGGACTCTTAAAATCTCATATTTCTCCAAGGAGTATCTATTCGAAGAGAAGTTTAATTGGTATACATCTCTTGTGTTTTCTTTGGGCATTCATTTGAAGTTGTTTTTTTTCTTAGTTTAGATTTATTTCATTGTTGTTTATTTATTTTTCCGTGATGTTAGTTGATCCATTAACCAACTAAATCTCTGTTGTGATTTTTGGATAGCCTAACTAGATAGTTAAGGGATCCCCTTTTGCTCACCCTTCTGAAAAAATGAACCCAATCGATTGGTGATCATACCATAGATTTGAATCAAAATTCTCCCCAATTATGCTATTAGAGTTTTCTTTCTTACTTGTTTGCTTGTGCAGGGGTCAAAACCTACCTAATATCACCCTTTGAGATAAGTATTTTGTTGGATTACTGAGAGGAGGGGTAAATCAACAATGAAAAATTTATACCACTTATTAATCCTTTTAACCATAATGTACATTACTTTAACTTATTCAACAATGTTCATCATCTCATAAGTAATATGTTATTGCATCATATAAAATTAGCATCCATCAATGCATAATAAAAAATAATAGACACATCCACACAATGCATAATACACCATTATTTTACATGGAAATCCAATGTGGGAGAAAACCACATAATTATTTTCTTATATGTCTTTAAGAATTAAATTCAAGGAAGCACCAGCTTCCAATTCTCTGTCTCCAACCAGAATGAGGATCCAACCCCCTGTGTTCTCTAGATCCAACTGGAAGGTGGCTAAAACCACCCAACTCTTTGGCTCCAATCAGAAGAAGGTTCCAACCCCCTAATTCTCAGGCTACAACCTAAAGGAATCTCCAACTCCCTGGTTCTCCGGCTCCAACCACCTATCCTTGCCTCGTCCTGCTACCCTGAAATGTAAGTGCCAAATGTGAACAACCTATCACTATCACTGAATCAACCATTTTCATTGTCATCGTCACTGAATCAACCATTGACACTTTTTCACTATCAACCTAAAACAACTTGTACCAAGAAACCTGTACCAACAACTTGTAACAACCTATACCAACAACTTGTACCAACAACATGTAGAAATACCTGTACCAACTCTAACCAACAACTTGTGACAATAACATGTCACAATAATCTCATCAACCAATCATGTACATTAACAACTAGCACAACTTGTACCATCACAAGTGCATCAACTATGCACATCAAAACACCTCACAACCATCACTGATAACAATATCTCTACGCCACATCAACCACAAACATGTGCCAAGATCACTACAAATATGTCCAACAATATTACCAACAAGTTCCTCTAACAATGTACCAAGCATGTACAAATAATGTATCAATAACAAGACAAGTTATACCTTATCAAAATGTACCAACATAACCATACCATACACCTCATGTATATGCCAACTCATCAACTAAGTATCTCATCCATGAACTCAACATATACCTCAACCATATACCAAAATATACATCAAGACAACCAACATGATTACTCTAGAAATACATCACAAATCCATAAGCCAAATACCATAAACCCTTACATAAAACCATGTGCCAAACGTCATTGTTATGTAGCCTCGAGCATGTACCATGTCATGACCAAATGTAACCATCAAAAACTGAATATAAATACCTATAACTCTGTAATAGACCTAGTGTATGTGATCATAGACCTACAAACATTCCTCGACTTCAACAACAAAAGACTATCATTTTCATCAAACTTTAATTTAGTCTCACATGAATAATTTTGGATTAGTGAACAACCCTAACTTTCAACAAGTATAAATTTGTATTTGTAATGAATAAAGTTCTGAAAACGATACACAATGTTCTTCAGTGTCTTTGATGGGTATTTTATATGCACTAATTCCCTCAATTAAATTGTCAACCCAGGGTAAGTAAACTTAGAGTCATAGTAGTATGAACCAAGGTAGAAAATCTAATGAAAGTAATTCTATTAATAAGATTTAAGTAATTCTAGGATTACGAACTATTTACACTAAGCAACTTCAAACAATGAATTGATGGACTATTTCTAAATAAACAAATAACAATCTATTTTAAAGATAATTAATCGATTCAATCTTTTTGAAGTAAGCAACAACAAGTAAACTATTTCTAAGTTATTTGATCTATCTATCTTTGAGAAAATAAGAAAGTAAACAAATAACCTATCGAGACTATTTTGACAAGTGAACTCTATTCTTAAAAAGAACACATAACTATTTCTATTTTGCAAAGAATAAATTTGAATCTACTTAATCAAAAGTAAAAGTGTTATGATTGTATTCAAATTCTAATTGATCAAAACTATTTCTATGTTGTAGTAAAAGGAAAGAAAATATTCAAAGATGATGATTATGTCTTCGGTGTCGAATAGAGTCACGATGGCATATGACTATTAGTGACAACTCAAGAGGAATTAATTCAATGCTGACTTATACAAAGAAATGGAAAGTGTGAATAAGGCAATCTAAAGAAATCTTTTCCATCATAGAAGCAACACTAAGTATTTCAGGAATCCATGTGATCTCTAAACTTTATACATCAATCATCAATGATGAAAAACACTCTTATTCAAATTCACTACTTCAAGAAAATCTATAAACTCATGAACTCGTGATTAAAAATCCTAATTCGAATTCACTCTGTGAAAACTTATAATTCTTGATCAATGTCAACTAGAAATTACAATTGAAATACATCATTGAGATTTCATGATCTGAACTAAACTAATTCTATCATTAAAAATCATATTTCAAAATTAACTAAAATGCTTTTAGAAATCATAACCCAAAATCTATTTCTATCCTATCATACTAAGAAGAAATCAATAAAAAAAATAGATCTATGAAGAATAATTGAAATGGAAATTAAATCTATCTCAATTAAAGATATCAAAACTTGAAACAATTAATCTATCAAAGTTTGAAAACAATATTAAACTAATACTATGCTTACACTAATGCTCAGTCTAAGTTAATTCTCTGTCTAAACTAATACTTTGTCTCAATTACCAAAACCAAAGTAATTAATCAAGACTTCAGTACAACTATCTAAATTATTACCATGCAGGATGATTCATAGCTAAGAAGGAAAATACATAATACTATAATTAAACAACTCCTACACGCAATCTGCAATTAAGGAAAGATAAATTAGATTAAAAAATTATAATTTACATATACACAACAATTAAAATTGAGAAATACATGCAGTAAAGAAACAATTACGAATTCTCAATAAGAAAAAAGATGAACACACAATATCTACTGATATACACAGTCACCTAGACCACTGGTGGGCCCCCAAGAAGGTTGTGGCTACACTCCAACAAGAAAATGCAGATGCTTAACTCAACACAATGTTGTCATTAATCATTAAAACATAGTCTGGAACAAAGTTATAGATAATGTTTGTATTACACAATAAAATGCTTCTCAAAAATTATATCCTTAGTCGTGCCACTGGTAGTGGTATTTATAGATAATCTACACTTGAGAGGTCGACCACTGGAAGGGTCAACCTCCTCTACAAACAACAAACTCATTAAATGAGTTCTAACAACAACATATTCTAGAAATTTCATGATCCACTCAACGATCACTACAATCGCCCAATCTGAGGTGTGTTGAACTCTGTACTTGGAGGCCATGAGTGGGAACAAACCCTAGATCATTGATTTGTCCACCACAGGATACCAATGTACCAAACTCCATCTTCAATGCGCTCTGAGTGCCATATTGCATGCTATATGGAGTGTCGGATCAAGTGTTGAATGAAGTGTTGGAAGAGGTACTAGATGGAGGATCGGACCACGATTTTTCCCTGTTGCAAAAAAAACATGCATTAGATATTTATAAACATCGAATTAAACTAAATTGATCACAAAACCATTACAAAAACACCAATTATACATACCTGATTTGAATTCATGGTGAATTGATATATAAACCTTTGAGAATCCTTCAAAATGGCTAATATGAAGCATATCATATGTAATATTGATGCAAAAAGGATTTGATCATCACAATAAAATAATCAAAACACGAACCCAACATTACCCCCATGCCTAAGGATTTGTAGGTCCCTCTACAAACAAAAATGAATCACCCGACATAACTATACTCATGAAGGAGGGGGTGGATTGGCTTTAGAAGTTTCTCCCTCTTGTCCTCAAGATTTTGTCTTGGGACTTTTACGATCTTTCAATTGTGTCCAGAGGCTACGATTGGTGGTGGTCATTTGATCAACAAATCATTGGAGATAATTTACTTTTTCTTGCAATACCACATTGTCATGATGCAGATGCCTATCCATAGTTTTTCACTCTTCCAACTGTTGAAGCAACTAAGCATTTTCTTGTTGTAATTTCTAAATAATTGGGGTATGATCAGATGGTTCAAAATAAGAGGGCTTGGATCCCTTGATGGATGTAGAAGGTATATCAACTTTGGAAGTTGATGTAGGCATCTGGGAGGTAGGAGTAACAGAGTGCTTGTGAGAGGGAATAGGTTCAAATTTTACTTCTTTATCAGGATTAAAATATTCTACAAAAAATTCTCTGAGTATTTTATGGGGGCTTTTGTGATCAGAAGACACTTGGATAGGATCTGAAGTTCTTGGAGGTTTTACATTAGGTTTTCCACTTGAACTTAGAGTACTTCTTAGAAAATATTCCCCTTTGAACCGATTGGCTCCTCTTCTATTCATAGGGACTGAAGGAAAATATTGTTGAAATGCATCTTGTAGCTTCTTGGGTTGAGGATCAATAGTTGTTGAGGGAAATGGAGAATTATCAACAGAATTTTTGGTTTTCTTGCCTGATGAGGCTGCAGGGGAATCAACAATTTTGTTTTTTGTTTTTTTCATACAGAGAGATAGTTTTAGTTAGAGGGTTTGGAGTCTTTGGAGAATGAGGCTTAGATGGAGTTAAAATCCCTAAATCAATTGATCTCTTGTTGGTCTTGACTGTGAGATAGGTGTTTGAGAATTGATAGAGGAATTCATCACATGTCTTGCCCTATTTTTTCAACTCATTTATGACAAGAAATTTGACGAGGTTGTGGTGGAATAGACTGTTATGAGGATTGGCCATGTTTTTACGCACTTGGGAAGACATTTTATCAAGACTTTTCAAGAAGTAGAAAGGAAAATTTAGGGGCTTATTAAATTGGAAATGAGATAACAGGTAAAAATGGCAAGCTTTGAAGACAGAGTACCTAACTTCACAAGTGATAAGACCGGTAATGACGATCAAGGGATTAATCAATTCATCCTTGATCCATTATTTTGAGTATCCTTTATCTCAAGAAGCATTTTGAAATTCAGGCTTGAATACTCTGTTGTAGCTTGGTCATGGCAATTGATGGTGTTTGAAACATTGATCCCCAACTCGTTGAAATTTCGTGGTTGAGATAATTGACTCCTTAGAGACCAAGAAGTCCAAAGACCCTATGCGCGCCAGCCTCCCATTGAACCTGAGAGAGAATTGTAGTGAGACGCCATCGTCATGTTTCTGCAGACATGCCAAGAATAGTCCCCACCTTGTGCAAATGAAAATCTCTCTACACTCTACGAATTCGGGAATGTCCAAAAGCCCAAAATAGGAGGAAGTTTCATAGAGTTTAGACATGGTTATAGCATGAAGGATGAGAAGAAGAATGGAATTGGGTAGAGGATGAGCATGACACGGAAAGAAAGGGTTGAGTGGAATGGAAATTAGGGAAAACACCTGATTTTTAATGCAATTAAGGTGGAAAACAATTGAATTCGTGAGTGAATTCATCACACACGATTGTCATGTGTGACTATGATTGTGCAACATTTTAATTTTGAATGGTGTAATTTGGAGGCAATTTCAATTACGTGTGAATTAGATCAATGTCCAAGTCTTCGACTTGGAAATTTGATCATAAAGTTTTTTAATTTAATTATCAATGTGAATTTTAATGACATACCATTCAATTCATATCAACTTACTAGTGAAACAGGTGTATCAATTTGAACGATTCTTTTTTTCATGCAATCATGGTCATTTAAAGTATATGCATACCTCATCTAATCCTTCATATAGAACTTCATCTTGTCATCCATATGGAACCCCATCCGATCTTCCAAATGGCACTCCATATGGCACTTCATATGCTACTCCTATGCAAATAGAAATTATCCCCATTATAATGGGTGTTCACTCATAGCAATCAGCTTGGGCAATTTCTGACAGTCATGGTAAATAGGAGCATGGACAAGATAAGTATGAATAGAATGATCCACTATTAATTGCCTTGTCATCATTCTTTTAATGTTATAAAACAATTTGTTCCTTTGTTCATAGGCGTGTAACAAAAATCTATAGTGAGAATTTAATAGTCTGTAATTGACACAAAGAACTAGTTAAGTGGTCTTTCATTAAAAATGTACAGTAGGATTATAACACACAATGATGTCATGAATATAGAATTTAGCATTTCAATAAAAACAATTGTTGATATAATACCCCAGAATATCGTGAAAGCAATATAACAAAATTTTTACAAAGATTCTACTTCCCCTTCTCATGGATTATAATATAGATGGGTAGTGCTTATCATTTTTCAGCTCAGAAACCCCTCCCCCACTCCTAAGTATTGTGACACCTCACAATAAAAAATACAGGGAACCAGTCAATTCTCCCAATATCCTAAGATTTACAGCTCGCCAAGTGTAGAGATAAATTTCACACATTAGTCTGACGAGATGGTTAAAATATGGCCCCACCTGTAGGATAAAACATCCTACATATAGTTAAGAAGAGGTAGGTGAGAGAGTCTTAGGATAGTCTTAAAGCTAGTTCCCAATGGCATGTTTATGGATTTCATTGACCTTTTCTTAACCATGCATACGTCTTTTCAGCTTTGTCTACAAGTAATGCCATACATCAGGACAAGTTTAAGATTTAGGAATTTTGTTTATTGTTTGTCAAATTATCACCCTTGCTAGGTATAATGCCTCGTTTCCAGCAAGGTTGTTTAGTACTCCGATGTGTTTAACTATTCATACCACAGGCTAGTACCCACTGCCAGCAGACATGTTTAGTATCCCTACGGGTTAGCCTCTTACACCCTTTTACAACAAAGACTGGTCCACCATCTTTTAATATTTTTATATAAATATTGTTTTTTACAAGAAGATGGGGAGACAACTCTGAAAATTTTATTTAATATTGGGATGGTATTTATGTTAGAGGATGACTCTTGTTTATGTATTCCTTATAGATTGTCCTAATGTAAGGGATACTTAAGTGGACGTATCCTATCTAAAGATATGGTATAATCAAGCATTTTTAGTGTGTAGTGGATGGTACCATTGGAAAAGAAAAGAAAGGTCTATTTAGGCTCGACTCACTTTTTTTTTTTAAGTTATAGTGATGTTTCCATGGCTAACCACTTATCATAACTTCTTTCTACTCTTTCATAAAGATACTTTACTCACCTACTCAGGGTTATTGGGGAAATTGTACAAGTAACCTCTAGGTTTGATAATCAAGGTGTCACTTCCTTATATCCTCTAGTGGTGGAGGTTAAGAGAAACTTCCATTAAACATGCCTTGATAAAAAGGAAGATAGAAATATTGCAAAAATATGGCTAATTTACAGCAAGCCATTATTCAATTAATGTTTAAGAAGACAACAAGGTTCAAATATAGCAATATATTTTTTGAAGGAAAATACTTCCCTTTTTGTCTCCTTGAAATTTTCCACTCGTGGTGAAATAAATACATGCAAAAATCTCTAGAATTGTTTATCAACAAAAACACACTTCAAATTATTTGCATATGTACATTCAAAATTCAGAAAGTTTTTCAAGAATAGGGGGAGGGAGAAGAAACTTCCCCATCTACTAAGGCCAATTCCTTGTCAGTTGACATGACATGTAGAAAAGCTTATTTGGAAATAGGTTTGTGGTAAAGTTTGAGTCGATGATCATTCACTACAGAAGAGACTTGTCCATCATCAATTGTTTTAATCTTAACAACCCCATTATCATACACGATAACTACCTCACAAGGACCCAACCACCAAGTGGTACGATTTCCTTTAAAAGTTTTAAATAGGGAGTCAAACAACAAATCCCAATAACTAGGTTGAAATTGTTTCTTCTTAATAAATTTTTCATACCACTTGCTCCTCTAATTTTGAACTAAAATTGTTCATTGGATAGCATCTTTCATAATCTCATGCAACTCATTTAATTGTAGGGATTGTTGTTTTTGTGCCTCATCTAGGTTTAATCCCAATTGTGCGGCAATATGAAAATTCCTTACTTGGAATTCTATTGGTAGAAGTACTTTTTTTCCATACACTAGCCCGTAAGGGGGATGCCCAATGGTGTTTCTCTAGGTGGTACGATCTTCCCACAAAGCCTCTGGAAGTCTATCAGCCCAATCCCTATGGTGTAATTGAAAAATATTGGCTAAGATAGCTTCCAATACTTTGTTTGTGGACTCTACTTTACCATTCGTTTGTGGGTGATATGGAGAAGACTTGCAATGCTTGATCCCATATTTCTCCGTTAATTCCTTCATCAACTTGGAAGTGAATTGGGTTCCCTAGTCTGTAACAATTTCACAAGGAACACCAAAGTGGGTAAATATGTCTTCATAAATGAATTCAACAATAGATTTTTCAGTAGCCCTAAATAAGGATTTTTCTTCTATCCACTTGGTGACATCATCTATACAAACCGAAATATAATTCTTCTTACGATACATCGGTGAAATTGGTCCCACAAAATCAAGGGATTGTTTCTCGAAGGGTTCTATCATAACTTGGGCACACAAAGGAATTTCATCAGCTGATGTGGGTCTTCCTATCCTTTGACAGCTATCGCAACTCCTCACATATTTGGAAGCATACTTAAAAATGCTAGGCCAATAGTAACCTGAATGAAACACCTTATATGTTGTACGTTTGTTGGAAAAATGGCCACCACATGGTCCATCATGAAAACTTCATAGGATTTATAGTATCTCATCTTCTCTGAAACATCTACGAATAATAAAGTCTGGACCAATACAAAAAAGGTCATGGCCAACCCAATAGTAGTTAGCACTTTGCGTGATAATTATACGCTTTTCATGAGGTGACAAATGAGCTGGTAACTTCCTAGTAGCCAAATAATTTGCCATGTTTGCAAACCACGGGTATTTACAAAAAGGGAAAAGAGATGTTCATCTAGAAAACTATCAACAACAGGAATATCATCAACCTCATGTTTTATGCCTAAAATAAAATCAGCTACTAAATTCTCCTTTCTAGGTTGTTCAAGGACGGTGATATTGAACTCTTGCAATAACAGGAGCCACCTAGTCACTCGGCCATTGGTAATGGGTTTATTCATGAGAAATATAATGGCAGAGTGATCTGTATATACAAATACTTTGTATCATGTGATGTAATGGGGAAACTTATTGATGGCATGGACCACTACCAAGAATTCATTTTCGGTAACTATATAGTTTAACTCGGTCGGGGACAAGTTCTTACTCACAAAATAAATGGCATAGGACTGATGGTCTTCTTTTTTCCCTAAAACTCCTCCTATTGCAGTATCCGAGGCATCAGTGGATATGTAAATGGAAGGGCCCAATTTCCCCCCATAAGAACTGGTGCCACAGATAACTTATATTTAAGAGTTTCAAAGGCGGTTTGACACTGGTCATTCCAAAGAAAATCAACATCTTTTATTAAAAATCCAAACATGGGTGCAACAATCTTTGTGAAATTTTCAATAAATCGCCGGTAGTATTCGGCATGTCCAAGAAATATTCTTACCTATTTTTGAGTCTTGGGTGGTGGAAGTTTGACAATTACCTCAATCTTAGTAGGATCCACTTTAATCCATTGATATGAAATGTGTTGTCCTAAGGCCACTCCTTCAATCAACAACATTTTACATTTTTTATGACTTAAGGATACATTCATTTCTTGACATTTGATAACGAATTTCTCTAGATTATCTAGGACTTCCTAGTAATTATTTCCATATACTGTAAAGTTTTCCATGTATACTTTCAAGCAATCGTGAATAAGATCAAAAAATATTCCTAGTACTGCTCGTTGAAATGTGGCAAGAGCATTACACAAACCAAATGGTAAGACCCTATAGGCATATGTGCCCCAAGGACAAGTGAAAATAATCTTGTCCTGATCCTTGGGTGCTATGATAATTTGGTTGTACCCACTATATCCATATAGAAAGGAGAAGTATTTATTCTCTGACAAGGTATCCAATACTTTGTCAATGAAAGGAAGGGGAAAATAATCCTTTAGAGTGGCCTTATTAAGTTCCCAGAAATCGACACAAATTCTCCATTTCCTGGTTACTTTCTTTGGAACCATTACAAGCAACGATACCCATTACTATCATAGATCGGATAAATAAAGCTGGAATTCAATAACTTTTGTATCTCCTCTTTTACTATATCCTTGAGTGTCGAGTTCATCCTCCTCTTGGGTTTCCTAACAGGTGTTACTTTTGCCTGGGTATATATGTGATGAATGCATGTATTAGGGTGTAAACCCTTCATATCAGTGTATTCCCAGATGAATGCCCCTGATTGTTCTTTAAGGACATTTACTAATTATTTTTGTTGGTCTGCATCTAGTCCAGAATTTATATGTAGGAATTTCCTTGGACTAATATCATAGGACAAGGTATAAGATTGGAAAACTCATATATCTCAAAAATAAAAGATGTCAAATAAAAATTTGATGGGTCTAACTCTTCCTGAAATTCTTCCCCAAACATGTACTCAAATTGGGGAAAAGATTGTGGAAAATCAACACACGTGATAGAAGAAATAAACTGGTTTAGCACATTTTCCATTGTGTTCTCCTGAAGTTAACAAGAATGATCACTTGGCAACACAAGTTCTTCCCAGTCCTCATTCCCATATGGAAATTCAAGCCACCATATGTTCCCCATGATAGGTTGAGTTGGTGGGTATATGGTAAAATTTTGTATAGAAAGTCCATTTGAGATGGTCATTTCACCTTCTCTACAACAAATAAATGCATTGGCTATGGCCAACCAAGGTCTTCCAAAGATAACGAGATGCCCTTTGGTAGGATCCTTTGAATGAATGACAATAAATTCTACTGGGTACTCCCATGAGGCTAATGTAACTATGATATAATCCAAGATTCCTTCAGGTATAACCTTTGTCTTATCTGCTAATTCCAAAATAGTTGGGGTAGGTATAAGAAGAGGTTTTAACTGTAATTCCTCCAAGGTAGTAACAATAATAACATTAATGGATGCCCCTAGGTCTATGAGAGTGTTTCCAATGGGAACCTCGTTAATGGTTATTGTTACTATGAGGTTCCCTGGGTTCCCATATTTTGTGACCCTAGGCTGCTCTGATATGTACTCGGAGAATTCTCCTATCAAGTGTATTGTTGGAGGATAATTTTTCTTCCTCCCTAGATTCTTGATACACGATTCTTTGACCACCTTACTATAAATTGGAATGTCCTTTATGGCTTGTAACAAGGGAATTTTGACACAGATATTCTTCAATTCATTCAAAATGTCAAATTCTGGTCAGGTCGCAGGTTTCTCAATCACTAATCTTTCTGGATAAGGAGGGGCTTTTGTAATCTGTGAATATTGGGTTCCTGGTATTTAGGAATGATAACATCTTCCCACTTAGTGTCATATGTGGTTTGTTAGGGAATTTCATCTTCTTCTTCTTCCTAGATGACTATTGAAGGCCTCTATCTATCCAAAACTTTTCCCTACCTTAGTTGAATCTCCTGCAATGGAATAGGAGAAATAACATACGTCAGAAAGGATTTCATCTCAACATTATGAAGAGGTTGAGTTGTTTTGTTATTGGTATTGGGCATTGGTTGTGCCAGTAATAATGTCGGTCTTGGGGGTCTTGTATTTTGGTATTGTTGGGGTTGTTTTGGAATAGGAGGTAAAGGTGGAGGACCAAAACCTGGCAAAAGTTGTGAGATGTTCAGTGGAAATTGGGGGTAAGGATGAGTGGGAATAGGGATAGGTGGAGCTTGAGTGTTTCCTTGGGTATTACCTCCTCTTCATCCTTGTGGCCAAGTATGGTGATATTGTGTAGACCAGTTTTTCCAATTCGGTCAGTTACACTGTTGTGGTTGTTGATAATAGGGTGGAACTTGAGGTGGTAGATCTGGGTATGTAGGCTGACTCCTAGGCTGCCATGACCTCTAGGTGCATAAGAGGATTCCCTAGGATCCCCACTTCCGTAAATGGATAATAAAATGAGCAGTGATGGGAATTTTTCAGTTGGGTGTTCTTCAGTGAAAAATCCACAAACTGAAATATTATATAATGGGCATTCCTTTCAAGAATGCTTCCTCCTACATCTTGGACAAAATATGCACATTGTTGCATTCTCCTCCTCTTGTTTCTTTTTAATATTTAGGGTGTCCAACTTGGAATGTATTGTACTTAATATATTGGTTTTGAATTTCTCCAATAGGCTACCTATCTCTACCCTTGTGATAGCACCTGAACTAATTGTTTTTAGTTTTATACTATAAGGATCCCGAACACTCTTTCCATTTTTGGATCTACTCCTCAAGTAATTTCTATACATTTCATAGATTCCAGTAAATGGTTTATGGGATATGTGTTGGAAGATTGGTTGTTGTCATTGATGTCAACCCTAGTCATGGGTTTTGGACCACAAGATTGATGAAGGTATTTGGACATGAAGGAAAATGCACATGCAGATACAACATCCAGGGATGTATAGTATACATAATGTTGTTTCTGGTGGTATGTGGCACGTCACATGGATCCTCATGGTTGAGGATAAATGAATTTTTGAAGATGACAAAGTGAATTGAAAAAGGAAGTACATGTAGGCCCTGAAAATAATTACAAAATAAGAAA
Organism: Picea sitchensis; assembly: GCA_010110895.2. Taxonomy (NCBI): domain Eukaryota; kingdom Viridiplantae; phylum Streptophyta; class Pinopsida; order Pinales; family Pinaceae; genus Picea; species Picea sitchensis. The sequence continues at coordinate 935,150 of SNQJ01S0000436.1, forward strand.
GTGTCAGGTCGGCCCTAATGTTGAAAGGAAGTGACATAAATGGTATAAATAAATATCATTATACATTCATTTGATACAAGTCGAATTTCAGAGGGAAGAAGAAGTAAAAGAAGGTTGGATTTCAAGGGAGGATGAAGTCTTTTGGTGATGCGTTCTAAGGTATGTTATTTTCAGGCCATCTTACCATTTTTGCTATAAATTGTTTTCTAGAACGATTCCAATGGTGAAATATCTATGGTATTGAGAAGACATATCAAGGTAACTCTGGTAAAAAGTTAAGCTCTTGATTCGATATAATTATGGAGATACACTCTGTGGAATATAGGGTTTGTGACCAGTCCTGAAACTAGTCAATAAACATGTGTTCCAGGTAAAACAGTCATAACGTTTTCATACAGAATCCAAATGCAGTGGGACCACTTCCATTGGAAATAGTACGGACTTTAGTTTCTTGTTTGCGAGTTTCAGAATCAGATGTTAAATATTGAGCACGGGGCATGCTGTACAAGTTGGGTCTTGTGAACAAACCAGAATTGAATAAAGTTTTATTATCTCTCATATATTATTGGGTGGAAGGAAGGGGAAAGGATAGAGAGTTCAAATCTCTCTTGATATTGGAGGATTGTATCTTCCTCTTGGAGGTTTATCCCTCCCTTTACATTTGGAAGCTGTAGCTACCTT
>SNQJ01S0000436.1:942897-1016036 GCA_010110895.2 Picea sitchensis
GCACGCGAATATTGTTTATACATTGTAATGTATTTGGGTGTTGGCGCGTGGTTTTGAACCCACGACCATAATACTTAATGCGCGTGGGTTTGTATTGCGCGGGGTTTTATGTTATGTAATACATTGTTTAATGCGCGGTTAAGTCCGTTGGCACGGTTTTGAAACGAGCCAACGACTTTTGCGCCCAGCCTATGATTGCATGAGCATATGACCGAATGCCGAGGCGGTTAAGGGTTGGAGGCACCCTAACCGTTCTACAGTTTGTACCGGTGCGTGATTGCGTACAGGACTGGGTTCTTTACGCTTAAATGAGCGTGTGTGTCAAGTTTGGAGAACAAGGGTGCAGATTGTAGAACCAGAGACATCAAAGAAGAAGGGGAGACTTCAAGGAGGCTAACTTCTTCATTTTTCGACCGTTTCAGGTGCCAAAAGAGCCCAGACAAGGGTTTTGGGACGTTGCGGAGCCATTGAAGCAGTCAGTTTGTCATTTTGAGCACTGTAAGACATGTTTTTGAGCACTTTGAGCAATTTAATAAAAATGATCCATTGGAAGCTGGACCAGAGATGTAGCCCGGAGTGGGGTGAACTCCTTTATCAAGTTGTTGTGTTTATGTCTGATGTTCAATGATTTATTATGCTATCTATGTGTATATTTACATAATTAATCCTTTATTATGTGTTGCAAATTCATCTGGTTGCTTTAAACACATAACATTTCACTTGCAATTAATTTAATCAAGTTTATCAAGTCTTCTTCAATTTTAGATCACCAAGATTCTAGACAAATTTTGTAGAGATGTAATCTACATAGAAGTCCACATACTTAATCGAGCTCAGTTGAGACCCAACCATGACAACACTCCTTATGAACTATGGTTCGGCAGGCCAGCATCTGTAAAACACTTTAGAATTTTTGGAAGTAATTTTACATTAAGAATGATGAATATAATTTAGGAAAGTTTGATCTGAGATATGATTAATGGATATTTTTAGGGTATTCACCTAATAAGAAAGCATACAAATGTTATAATCTTATACTATTCACTATTGTGGAAAGTGCCAATGTAAAAATAGATGATCTAAAACTAAAGGAAAATATATCCCAAGACATATCAAAAATTGATAAATAAACTCATCAAGATGATGATGATATAGAATCTCAGCAAGAAGATGATGATCATGAAACACAGGAAAATGAACCATATATTGATGAAGAATACAATGAATAAATGTCGTTTCCTAAAGCTCCATCAAAAAGAGATCAAAAGAATCATCCTGAAAGTCATATTATTGGAGATAAAAATGCAGGAGTGGAAACAAGAAGGAGACTCACATTTGAATCAAAACAATCAATTTTATCCCTGATAAAAACTAAGTCATTTAAAGAATAAAACAAAAGTAAATATTGGATAAATTCAATGAATGAAGGATTGACCAAATAAGAAAGAACCATACTTGGGAACTAGTTTCAAGACCCAAGGACAAAAATGTGGTGGGGACCAAGTGGATCTTCAAGAACAAACTAAATGAAAATGGAGAGATTATAAATAAAAAATAAAGATTAGTTTGCAAAGGATATTCCCAAGTGGAAGGTATTTATTTTGAAGAGACCTTTTGTCTAGTAGCAATACTTGAGGCCATCAAAATGTTCCTATCATTTGCTTGCTTCAAAAATTTAAAAATCTATTAGATGGATGTCAAGTAATCATTCCTTAATGGAACACTAGAAGAAGAATTCTATGTTGAACAACCATAATGATTTATGTTAACAACAAATCAAGACTATGTGTGCAAACTAAAAAAGGCCCTGTATGGTCTTAAATGAGCCCCCAGAGCATGGTTCTTAAGGATTGATTAGTACCTACAGAAACAAGGATATAAGAAAGGGATTATTGAAAGAAACTTATATATAAAAATTGAGAATCAAAACATTATTGTTGTGGTGGTATATGTAGATGACATCATATTTGGAAGTAAAGTTACTATACTAAGCCTAAAGTTTGCAACCGAAATGAAAGAAGAATTTGAAATGTCTATGTTGGGAGAATTGTCCTTCTTCTTAGGTTTACAAGTAACTCAAACATAAAAGGGAATATTTGTTTCCCAAGAAAAATATATCAAGGAAATGATAAATAAATTCCAAATGGAAGAAAATAAACCTATAAGTACTCTGATGGTCACTAGATGTAAGCTAATCCTAGAAGATGACTCACTAAAAGTAGACCAAACAATGTACAAATAAATGGTTGGAAGTATGCTCTATTCAACAACAACAAGACTTGACATCATGCAGATTATAGGACTCATAGGGAGATTTCATTCCACACCTAAATAAACTCATTTAAAATAATTAAAGAGAATAGTCAGATATCTTATAAGCACCTTAGAACTTGGATTATGGTATCCAAAACATAAAGATTTAAATATAAATTCATACACTGATGCATATTGGGCAGATAGTATAGATGATAGGAAAAACACCAGTGGAGGAGAATTATTTTTAGGAAATTGTCTGGTAGCATGGATAACTAAGAAACAAACATCCACATCACTCTCCATAGTAGAGGTAGAATACATTATTTTTACATCTTGTTGCACACAAGTTATTTGGATGAAGAAAACATTAAAAGATTTAAAAATAACATATGATGATCCCATTAATATTAATTGTGATAACACTAGTGCCATAAGTATCTCTAAAAATACAGTAATTCATTTTAAAACAAAACACATTCCAATTAAATACCATTTCCTAAGATATTAGGTGACCCAAAAGGTGGTTAAAATAGTGTATGTGAACACCAAAGAACAAATTGCAGTCATATTCACAAAATCATTGCCCAGAAGTACTTTTGAAAATATTCGACAAAAATTGGGAGTAATTCACATACCTCATTAAACCATAAAAATCGTTTTAGAATAAAAGTGACACATGGTCAGGGGGAGCATTGCCATAGGGGGAGTGAAGAAAGATCCCTTCTATTATTGCTGTCAAAGGGGGAGGAAGTTGATAAGCAACAAAAATAAAAATATTTCAAAGAAAAGGTTGCCATCAATGCCAAAGGGGGAGAATGTTGGACACAGTGGTATGATATTGTCATTGATGTCAACAAGGTGTGGAAGAATCCAATATAAACCCAAATCTCTAAATGAAGAACATTAATAGAAGATCAAAAGAGATGACGCACAAGAGTTGTTCATTCTTATTTCGGGACAATCCAAGATTGTTAGATCATGGTAAAGTCATAGGTTGGGAAAATATTAAATCTCAACCTTCATATTTGAAGTAGGAGCTTCAGATGATCTCACCAGTCGTTAGATCAAGGAGGGACTTCAGATACATTCTTGGCCATCTGATTGATTTTAGAGGAAAGACAACATAAGCCATAATATCCTAGAGTAAATGAACTCATCTAGACCATCGATATAATATCTCTATGTGTGAGCTCTCGACTGTTGGATAAAAAAATCAAATCCTACACTAACCACTCCGATGAAAAGGAGTCTAGAACAGGTGAATTTACTTGAAGGCCAAAGCCCCGAAGTCACAAATTCTAGTCAACTCCAGCACTAACCACTCCGGTGAAAAGGAGTCTAAAACAAGTAAGTTTACCAAAAGTTCGAAGCCCCGAAGTCATGAACTCTCATCGACCATTGGATCAGAGGAATAATAGTAAATCCTGTCAACCATTGATCTGGAGTGAACATGCTAAGGAATAAGGTGGTCAACTCCGGCCTTGACCTACTCTAGCAATAAACAACTCAGATGAAGCAAGAAATCTCGAACCCTAGAGTTTCAGAATAAACAAAGGCCGTCAGATCAAGACAATTGAAAATCTACGATGGTAGATAAATTAGGCAATTTGACAGTAATCAAAGGATGGTATAAAAAGTACAAAAACTCCTTAAGCCACAAAGTAATACATGTGGAAAAATAAAAAATATGACACATGGCCCAATCGACTGGTGACAAGTGTCAAGGTATGGTTGTCACATTAGGTATCCAAAAGTCACGAATCAAGGTGACACGTGGTAGCCACTCAACCAGTGCCACGCAAACAATGACGTCAAAAACCATGTCACTCTAGGACTGCATCCTCCAAGGATATCCAACTTATTATACCAACTAAAATACCCAAAGCATTGAAGTATGAAGTTAATGTTGACCATTTTTATATTGTCCTCGAGAATGTTTTTGGTATGTTTGATCAAGAACAGTGGAAGGATAGAGTAAACGTGAATCCCAAAGTAATGTTAAACATTGAAATACTTCAGAAGGGCTCTCGGCCATCAATTTGTATGAAGCCTATGAACAAGCCAATATCGTCCATATAATGGAAGATTAAATACTGATCGTCAGATATATTAGTGAATACAGTATAAGAACTTCGGCAAAATTTTCTCTAGAATAATTGGAAGACTGTAAAGTCCCGAATCCCAAAATGTTGAAGTCCCAAAGTAAACGAGAACCGTCCATTTAAAAAGTGAAAATAAAATGTGACTGTAAATCTTGATAAGTGATTAAGAACTTGTTTGGATTATCTCTTAGTCACCACCTATGGTCATATGGAATAGAGGCCATGAAAGTGCGTCTGTGCGAATTTTAACATACAAAGGAAGAATTTATATTGTTAGGAAGAAACTTTGAACCAGACATGATCTAGATTCTATCTTGATTGATGTTAAGTGATCACATACATCCAATGAATTGGAAAGCTAATCGAAAAGATCAAATATGATCTATTGGAGAACTAGAGAGGCAAAAAAATATTAAGAAGGAAATAAAAATGGATGGAATTGAGTTAAAAGGAATTGATCCAAACCTGTTATCGATTTATGAAAATTCCTCTTACTAAAATCTTGCACGAAAATGTGTGAATAAAAATAGAGGAAGATATTAATTCTAAATTAAAATACAATTGTTATTATTGTTAATATAAATGAAGAGGTGGAATGGTCCAAACAAAGGTTCCCAATGCTTCAATGCTCACACCAGTTGGAAGACTATATAATAAAGAAAGAATGGTGAAGAAGACGTGTCTCTATAGTCCATATCAGAGACAAAAAGTAGAAGCATAGTCCAAAGAAGAAGAATTTATGATACTCATGCAGTGAGGGTGGAAGGGAGGAGAAAGGAAGGATTAATATCCTTTACTAATTAAAGTGTCAAAACAAGGGAGTTGGCGCATCCTAGGGTTGGTTCCCTAAATAAAAGGGAGTTGGTGATTCCTAGGGTTGGTGCCCTAAAACAAGGGAGTTTGTGCTTCCTAGGGTTGGTTCCTTGAAGAAGGGGATTCATGTCTCCAAGAGTTGATGCTCTAAAAAGGATTGGTGTCCTTCACAATATCAAATTATTTATAAACCCTATAATTTTTGTTAATTATATTTATAATTGATTTTTACAAGTCCATTGTTGATATATTGTGGTGGTTAATAAAATAAAATTACTATTTGTTTAAAAAGGTAATTATGATTCACCCTCTCAGTATTCCAACAATTGGTATCAGAGTGATTACCTTCAACATAGTCTAATAACTGTAAGGTATATCCTAAAAGAAATGGATCGATAAGAGGGAATGTCTTCCAACAAAGCACCATTGTTTAATGGAGGTGTTTATGCTCTCTGGAAAATAAGAATGAAAAGCTACCTATTGGCTCTTGGTTTTGATGTATGTAAATATGTTATAGATGGCTACATTGCACCAGCTACTCCACCCATAGATACTACAGGAAAGAATATTTGCAATGACAACTCAAGATATGTTAATGCCATTCTAGGAGGATTGAAAAATTCCATATGTGTGAAGGTAATTCCTTTTAAGTCAGCTAAGGAAATTTGGGACAAATTGGAGGTTGTATATGAAGGAAATAGCAAACTCAAGGAAGCCAAACTACAAACCTATAGAACTCAGTTTGAAAATTTGAAAATGAAATAAGAAGAGAACATTGTTGAATACTTTCATAGGGTGGATGAGGTAGTTAATTAAATCATAATAGCATGAGAATAACTTACCGATAAACCTATTGTACAAAATATCCTAAGGTCATTACCTATGAGATATGATGCCAAGATCTCCACAATTGAACATAGCCCAGAACTTGAAAAAGTCAAAGTAGATTAGCTTCATGGAATTTTTACATCATATGAGATGAGAACAAGGAGCCAAAAACCATCAAAAGGAGAAAAAACCTTTAAATCATCTAAAACAAATATGAATTAGGAGAAAAAGGCCAATGACGAGTTATCAGATATATATGATGAAGAAATTTCCAACTTCATGAAAAAACTCAAGAAAGGGTCTGGGAAATACAAATGAAATATTCCTCTAATATGTTTCAACTGTGGAAAAATTGGACACTTTGCCAATAAATGTTCCTATCCTAAGCAGGAGGAAAGTGATGATGAAAGAAGCTTCAAAAATCAGAAGAAAAAAAATACCAAAGATAATAAGAAGTTATACAAGAAGAAGAAAATGTTCTTTACCCAAGAAGATAGTAGCTCATTTGAAGAAAGTGAAGAAGAGGAGATAGAGACTCTATTTATGGGAATAAAAAATCGATATGATAATCATTCAAAAGATGAATAATAAGTGAACCTCGAGGAATAATTCATTCGTGCAATTGAAGAACTAAGAAAATCTAAAAAGAAAAAAAAACTACTAAGGGAACAACTTCTATAGATTGAAGAAACTATTAAATCAAGAGAAAATGAAGTTTCTAAAACCCTTAGTGAGTCAAAACAAGTGATTATTAAGTTAAAAAATCAACTCCAAGAAACTAAAATAAAATAAGAAATATTGAATAAAGAACTCAATGAAAAACAACAAATATGTAAGGTATTGGAGGATGAAATAGTTCAACTAAAAGGGAAATTAGAAAAGGAAGATATCCAGTCTAAGTTTGAAAAATGATAAAAAATCCTAAATAATATTCTTGGCAGTCAGATATCATCAAATGATAATACGAGACTAGGATATGATCCCTCTATAGAACAAGAAAATGACAAAATCATCTATGTAGATGTTCTTCAAAACCCCATAAGAAGAAAAGAAAACAAGACAAGAACAACACCATTGAAAACCATCTCAAATAAATAGAAATATGCACTTCCTACTAAATAAGAATATAACCACAAGAATAGAATCATCAGAAGGAATCCCTCTAACAAAAATCAATATATCTTTCTTGGTTATTGTTATTCCTGCAAAAATTTTGGACATAAAGCAATACATTGTAAATCTTAAGAAATTACAAACTAGGAAATGTCTAAAGATATTAAAATAATAAGGATAATGCAGAAAGAAGAAATTATAACTCCTTCTCTCCCTTACAATACTACATTATTGAATGTTACCAATGCAACAACTATGGTCATAAATCTAGTGAATGTAGATTGTCAAAATATGACAAAAAGATAAATATTCCCAATTATCAAAAAGTATGGAGGAAAAAGAAAACATAGTGCAATGTAGCCCTATATGCATGAAACCAAGGATGCCACTGGTATATAGAAATTGGACATTCCAAACACATGACTGGATATTAAAGAAAATTTATCAAGTTAAACAAGAAAGGAAAAGGAAAAGTAACCTTTGGAGATAATATGTTAATCAAAATACTGGGAAAAGGCACTGCCAATTTAGGAAATAACAAAACCAAAGAAGAATATGTACTTCTGGTAGAAAATATCAAACCTGATATCATAAGTGAAAGTCAAACATATGATCAAGGTCACATACTCACCTTTTATTCTCAGAAATGTGAGATCGGAAAAAAGGACACTAGAAAGTTGGTAGCAGTTGCACCAAGAACATCTAATAATGTGTACATCCTTAATATAGATGAAGGAGAAAAAAAAAATTAAGTGAAGTAGATGAAATATGGTTATGGCATAGAAGGTTGGGACATTTAAGATTTGAAAACTTGATCAAAGAAAATGAAAAGTAAGCAATAAGGGATCTACCAAAATTTATTAAGCCTTCAGATTCTATTTGTAAACTTTGTCAAATAGGGAAGCAAACAAGAGTTAGGTTAATAAAAAAAGAGAATTCCACAACAAAACCATTAGAACTTATTCACACAGATTTGTGTGGACCTACCAGAACTAAAAGTACTTATGGTGAAAATTATTTTATGTTGATTGTTGACGATTACAGAAGGTTGACTTGGGTATACTTTCTAAAAGAAAAATCAGAATCCTTTGATAAGTTTAAAACATACAAAGCTCTTGTAGAGAATGAAACACATCTGAAAATCAAATGTCTAAGATTAGACAATGGAGGAAAATTCACCTATAAAGAGTTCATTCAATTTTTTGAAAATCGTGGTATCAAAAGGAAGTTTTCAGCTCTCGGGACTCCTCAATAGAACGGAATAGTAGAAAGGAAAAGTAGAACAATTCAAGAAGTTGCAAGAACCATGCTAAATGAAGCCAAGATTCTAGATAAATTCTAGAGAGATGTAATCTACACAATAGTGCACATACTTAATCAAGCTCAGTTGAGACCCAACCATGACAAAACTGCTTATGAACTATGGTTCGGCAGGCCAACATCTGTAAAACACTTTATAATTTTTGGAATTAAATGTTACATTAAGAATGAAGAATATAATTTAGTAAAGTTTGATCCATGATCTGATGAAGGGATATTTATAGGACATTCACCTAATAATAAAGAATACAAATGTTATAATCTTAGACTACTAAATATTGTGGAAAGTGCCAATGTAAAAATAGATGATCTAAAACTAAAGAAAAGCATATCCCAAGACATATCAAAAATTGATAAACAAACTCAGCAAGATGATGATGATATAGAATCTCAGCAAGAAGATGATGACCATGAAACACAGGAAAATGAACCGTATACTGATGAAGAAGACAATGAAGAAACTCCCTTGACTAAATCTCCATCAAAAATAATTCAAAAGAATCATCCTAAAATTTAGATTACTGGAGATAAAAATGAAGGAGTGAAAACAAGAAGGAGACTCACATTTGAATCGGAAAAAACAATGTTATTCCTGATAGAACCCAAGTCATTTAAAGAATCCAACAAAAGTAAATATTGGATAAAAGAAATGAATGAATAATTAGACCAAATAGAGAAGAACCAGACTTGGGAACTAGTTCTAAGACCCAAGGAAAAGAATGTGGTGGGAACCAAGTGGATCTTCAAGAACAAACTAGTGAAAACAGGGAGATTATAAAGAACAAAGCAATATTAGTTTGCAAAGGATATTCCCAAGTGGAAGGTTGGACATAATGCGAAAGGGGGATAATGTTGGAGACAATGGTACGATATTGTCATTGATATCAACAGGGTGCAAACAAATCCAGTATAAACCCAAAGCTCAGAAGGAAGAACATTAATAGAAGCTCAGAAGAGATGATGCACAAGAGCCATTCATTCTTAATTAGGGACAATCCAGGATCATTAGATTGAGATAAAGTCATAGGTTGGGAAAATATTAAATCTCAACCATCATATCTGAAGTAGGAGGTTTAGATGATCTCGCTAGTTGTTAGATCAAGTAGGGACTTAGGATGATTCTTGACCATTCGATCGATTTTAGTGGAAGGAAAATGTAAGCCACAATATACCGGAGTAAACAAACTCATGAAGAACATCTATCTAAGATCTCTACGGGTGATCTCTCAACCATTGGATCAAATAGTCAAATCTAGCGCTGACCACTCCGATGAAAAGGAGTCTAGAATAGGTGAATCTACCCAAAGGCCAAAGCCGCGAAGTCATGAATTCCAGTCAACTCCAATGATGACCACTCTGATGAAAAGGAGCCTAAAATAGGTAAGTTTACCCGAAGGTCGAAGCCCCAAAGTCACGAACTCCCATCAACCATTGGATTAGAGGAAGAATATGAAATATCATCAACCATTGATATAGAGTGAACGTGATAAGGAATAAGGTGGTCAAATATAACCTTGACATACTCTAGAGATAAAAAAATTAGATAAACCAAGAACTCTCGAACCCTAGAGTTCTGGATTAAACAGAGGTCATAGGATCAATACAGTTGAAAATTTGTGGTGGTAGATCTATTCGGAAATTCGACAATAATTAAAGGATGGTATAAAAAGTTCCAAAACTCTCGAAGCCATGAAGTAAGACATGTGGAAGAAGAAAAATATGACACATGGCCCAACTGGTTGGTGACAAGTGTCAAGCTATAGTTGTCACATTAGGTATACAAAAGTCACGAATCAAGGTGACGCATGGCATCCACTCAGCCATTACCACATCTACAGTGACATCAACAACCACGTCACTTTGAGACTACATCCTCCAGGTTCTTCTACCAGTTAAAGTACCCGAAGCGTCGAAGGCCGAAGTTAACGTTGGTTGTTGATCTAAGATTCTCAGGAATGTTTTTGGACCATTCAATCAAGAACAGTGGAAGGATAGAGTAAGCATGAATCAAAAAGTGATGATAAATGTTGATCTACTTTGGGAGGGCTCTTGACCATCATTTTGTTTGAAGCCTCTGGAAAATCTAGGATCACCCATCTAATGGAATATTAAATATTGACCATTCAATCTATTAGTGAATACAGTGCATGCACTTCAGTGAAATTTACTCTGGAAGAATTGGAAGACTTCAAAGGCCTATGTCCCAAAATGCCGAAGTCCCAAAGTAAATGAGAATTGTCCATCTCAAACATGCAAATAAACCACGACCATCAATATTGATAAGTGATTAATCACTTGTTTGGATTTGCGCTTAGTCACTGCGTATGGTCATATGGAATAGAGGTCCTAAAATTGCATCTGTGCAAATTTTAACATACAAAGGAAGAATTTCTACTGTCAGGAAGAAACTTTGAACGAGACAGGATCTGGATTCTTTCCTGGTTGATGTTAAGTGATCAAATACATCCAATGAATTGGAAAGGTAATCTAAAATGTAAAATATGATATTTTGGAGAATTGGGGATGCACCATAACCTTAAGAAGGAAATAAAAATGGATGGTTTTGAGTTAAAATAAATCGATCCATACCTATGATTGATTTATGAAAATTCCTCTTACTAAAAGCTCACATGATAATGTGTGAATAAAAAGAGAGGAAGATATTAATTTTGAATTAAAAGAAAAATATTATTACTGTTAATCTCAATGAAGAGGTTCAATGTTCCAAACAAAAGGACACAATACTTCAACACTCACAACAGTTAGAATATTATATAATCAAGAAAGAATGGTGAAGAAGAGGTATCTCTGTAGCCCAGATTAAAGGCCAAAAGCAGAAGTAGAGTCCAAAGAAGAAGAATTTATGATACTTATGCAGTGAGGGTGTAAGGGAGGAGAAATGAAGAATTAATATCCTTTACTAAGTAAAGTGTGAAAACAATGGAGTTGGTGCTTCCTAGGGTTGGTGCCCTAAAGACAAGGGAGTTGGTGCTTCCTAGGGTTGGTTCCATAAAAAAAGGGATTTGGTTCTTCCTAGGGTCGGTGCCCTGAAGAAGGGGATTTGTGTCTCCGAGAGTTGGTGGTCTAAAGAAGATTGGTGTCCTTCACAATATTAGATTATTTATAAACCTTGTAATTTTTGTTAATTATATTTATAATTGATTTTTACAAGTACATTGTTGATATATTGTGGTGGTTAGTAAAATAAAATTACTAATTGCTTAAAAATTTAATACTGATTCACCCCCCCTCTCAGTATTCCAACATGAACCTCCGAGAAAAGGAGTTACAGAAAAACTAGCAGACCTTGTTGAATTCTAGATTATTCTAGAGAGTGAACTTGTAGAGAATGTCAAGCATGGAATATTTGTTGTATGGATTGGAAAATGGTAAAAACAATACTATATATTGTAATCTAACCAATTCATTTGGTCTCACTAAATTTAGATCTTTTATGAATAAGTTATGACATTTTTACCCAAAACACGTTTTTTAGACTAGTTTAAGGACTAGTCTAAAAATCCTATATTCCACAGAGTGTAACACCCAAACTACAACGACCCAAAAGATGAAATTTTTATCACAGTTACTTGGATATGTTTTGTCAACATCCTCCATAATTATCTATCTGAATCATTCTAGAAAACAATTTACTGAAAAAATGGTGAGATGAACTGTAAATAACATACCTTAGAAAACATCATCAAACAATTGTATCCTGCCTTGAATTTCAGCCTTCTTTACTTCACCTTCCCTTTGAAATTAACCTCGGATCTCCTTTGGTCACCTCATTCACTTGTAGATACTAAATATGATCAATAGATGCTAATAAGAGTTCCTTTCTCTCTTATTTATACTTTACCAAGTGCCTTTCTCTAGAAGTTTCCTTGTAACTATTTTACCCCTTCTCCTTAATTTAGGGCTAACCCATTAACCCACTTTTATCCACTTAACTACTTTGTCCACTTTATTATTTAATTAATTTCTCCTTTCAACCACATTAACTTATCCATAAATAGTAAACGTACCACTTCTTGTTTTTTTTTTTTTATACTAGGGGAATCGGTAACAACGGCAGTATCGTACTCGCGTGACACGGGGTCGAATCCTGCTGGCTGCCTTATAAACCCTAGGGAGAAACGCACAGCCCGCAAGCATGCCCTCCGAGTAAATCGGGGTGAGAATCGACCTTGAGACCTCATTTTACATAGTTCCTTCCATTTACACGGCACTTGCCAATCGGTCTACACCCCTGCGGGCAACGTACCACTTCTTGTTGCAACCACTTTATTATTTAAATAATTTCTATTTGCAACCACTTTGACTACTTTATTATTTAAGTAATTTATCTTTACTCACACCCTCTTGTTGCAACTAGCTTTTATATTATTAGTCCATTCGGGAATTCTTTTCCCTTAGAAATTTTTTTGTTGCAACCACTTTTTTCTTTAATTTATTTCTTAGTAAATCACTTTGACTATTCAATCTTCTCATCACAACTACTTTACCATAATTATCAAACTCACAACTTCTTGTTGCAACTATTTTTTTTTTAATTATTTTCTTAATGCAACCACTATACCCATGATTAATGCCTAGTTACCATCAATTTGACTAGTACACTTCTTCTAGGATCTTCTAGAATAATTGAGTTCTATGACCTTCTAGGGGCTTCTAGATAACTCATGAGCGTTCTCCAACTTCATATGGCCATAACTCTCTAACCATGAGGAGTTATGTGACGTTCCACATATCACCAAAAATGGCATGACATGTACTATCCATATAGAGTAGTATTACCTACATATTCAATGATATTCATGTCTTTATACCTAAAAAATACCGGGGTCCCTTACTCATACCTTTGCGTTACTAGAATTCTCTACGGGACTTCTCCAAGGATTGAAATCAATATACAATATCACTCTCCAAGGCTTGACAACAATGAAAACCAACTATACAAACCATCTTTCCATCAACCTAAGCCAACTATTTGACAATCTTCACCTTTGGCATTGATGGAAACATCAACATTGATGGAAGAACTTAGTCATGGTAACATTTATGATCATACTCCTCATCAATGTTTCTATATCTCCCCCTTTGACATGAATGGAAAAGGGTATCCCCCTTTGGGGATGATCCCCCTGTCTAAATGCCTTTGATATTTCTCTTTGGTTCTAAGCCTTTGATTACTCTCTCTCCCTTCATCTGAATAATATATTCCCTTTTGAAAAAAGGGTATCACTCTGATGCAACACTAAAGTCATATCACTCATGCTTCCCCTGAGACCATCACTCCCCATGGAATCATGCCTTTGTTCTCTCTCCATGCATATGATTAATCTCTCTCCTTTGAAATATCTACAAGATGTCATGTAGATGATATGTAGATCTTCCTATACCTGCTTCATTTTTTAGTTTTTGTCAATTGGTGCTTCCTTGTGTAATCAAATAACATTGTTGGCACAAGGGCAGACCTAGGGTTCAACTCCAAGAGTGCACCAACAAGCCCTATCTATAGGCCCTTTCGGTAGCACCTGCGAAGCAGATACAGTCTCACTCGAAGCAGCTATGAGGGGGTTGTAGGACAGAGATGTCTACAACCACGGGAATATCAAGTGGTTCTTATTGAAACAATAACATAACATGCATCTATCATTAAACTAGCTAGATCTTTCCTTCATAGCTATAGATCTAATCTAACACAACAATGCAAACAATAATACAACAACAACAGAGATCAAAGCATCAATCACACATCCACAACACAAGGTATACGTGGTTCACCCTCTCTCTAGGGCTACGTCCACAGAACTGTGCTTATGATTTATTAAGGAAAAACATACAGTTCTTGCTTGCGCTCTCAACTAGCATATCTTCTTTCTTCTCTCTCTTTCTCTCCCCTTCTTGAACACCCAACTGCAGGACTTGATCTTCGCACACAACTAAAGATCTTACAATACAAAAAGACTATCTCTCTCAACACTTCTCTCCCCAATATGATAATCTCTCACACAATAATAGAGTTATACCAACAACAATATCATACCAATACTCAATGACCAACCGAACCCAGGTCCTCTTGACCTTTATTTATACATTATAATACCTCACCGACAGCCTTAGGCCGAAACCTAGGTGCCAAAACCCTAAATACAAAAACCCTAGGTCAACTTGACCCTCTTTTTCTAGGCTTCACCAACCTGTCTTTCCTTCCTTCTCACACGGTGTTCCAAAGAATCCAACGATGGATTTTCCCACTTTATGAGTCATTCTCAATCCCTCTCCCTTGCTGATCTGTCATCCTCAATCTTCTCATCCAATGGCTTGCTTTTCAGAACTTCACTCCATCTTTTATGTTCTTTTGCTCACTTCGACCCAGTGACAGTCACTGTGTCTCTTGCGAAGATCACTTTTTCCCTTTTCTTCCTTGTTCTTCGCTTCCTTTCATAACCCAGGGCCAACAGGCATATATGAAAATAATTCAAGAATAAGCATTCAAATATTCTTGTGACATTATCATCCATTATTATAATGTTCCTTTATCTCCAAACCACTCTCTGAACCAATATATGAATCAATCCTTGAATACATGCTCTCATCCACTGTCATATATCTCTCCAAAACTTCTAAGTGTTCTTACAAATCCATATGTTTCCATACTGTCCAAGAATCTTCTACTTAACTGTCCACAATATTAATCCATCTATCACTATAATATTATGAAGTATTCATACTACAAGTGATCATCAAATGTTAACTTTGTCCACTATTGTTCTCTATTTGTAGACCAAAATTTGCATTTCTGGAACATCATATGTTGAATATATATTTGTTTGAATACAATCTTAAACTTTTGCTAACCGACTGCTCTAATTTTATCTACTCAAACTATACAAGTTGCTCGAAGGATGGTTCTCTTATCTGTATGAACTACTATATATACTCCCCCTGTCTAATATTCATATTATCTGGAAGTCTCCAAGATGGATGACTCATAAAAATTCCTACTCTAATGCAGAGTCATCATTATCTTCTTCGGTAGATTCATCATCTTTATTACCTTGAACTACTGTATATCCTGAGAGTGCAATCTTTGAAACCAGATATTCATTCACCTGCTCTATGGGTTCTAACAATATGATATTTGAGACCTTCTCTTTCTTTAATTTATCTTCTTGTCTTTCTTGTACTACTTCAAATCCTTTGATATTTGGGACCTTGTATTTATTCACTTTTTCTTCTTGTTTTTCATTTATTCTCCAAATCTTCTTGTATCTGACATCTTTCTTTTGCTTGTATATTTTTCTTGATATCATACAATTTCCAATCCCATAATCTCTGGGACTTGTTCTTCTTGTTTTTCATTTATTCTCCAAATCTTCTTGTATCTGACATCTTTCTTTTTTCTTGTAGATTTTTATTGATCTCGTACAATTTCCAATCCTGCAATCTCTGGGACTTGTTCTTCATTCCTCTTCTCTTCTTGTCTTCCTTTTCTTGTCCAAATATTGGTGTATCTAATATTGGTTTCTTTCTTCATGGATGAAACTATTACGCTTCCACAATTCTAGGCTATATGACCATAGTTGTGGCATTTGTAGCATTCAATATTTTGTGGGGCCACGTAATAATTTATTTCTTGAACATTTCTTTCATAAGCCTTGCAATATGCAACCTTATGTCCAAAGTTAGTATAATAAAAACAATGACCATAAAAGAAATTTACATTCCTGGGAGTGAATAAACTTCTTTGTGGTGTAGTCCTTTTGAATTCCTTCCTTGACTAATCATGATCATGATTGAAGCTTCTTTGTGGCTTGAATGTGGAGGGTCTTGTTATGTAGTCTTCTTCTTGATTCTTCTGCACTTCTGGAACATTCTTCTCTAGGGGATTGCATTCTTCCTTTTTCATTGAACCTTTGATTACTTATACATAAGTCTTTGGCATATCTTCATTATTTCTTCCTAGTACTTCAACTAATGATGTGGATTCTTCTGTCTCTTCAACATTCTTGCCGATCTTGACGACTTTGACTCTTAGTGTGACAACCTCTTCTTCAAGATTCTCAATATCTTCTTGTTTCTTCATCATCTGAGACTTCATGATTTCTTCTGTTCTCTTTGATTCTTCAAGCTACATCTTCAATGTAATTATTTATTTTTCCATTCTTCTCTCTTCTTGACCAAACTCTATCTCAAGCCAGTTTAAATCAAAATTTCTTTACTTGTGATGATTTGTCAGTATCTTTTCTCTCTTTTTCGCTTATTCCTTTTTTGTTGTTATGTTGGATTCTAAACATTGATTTTGATATTCTATAGTTTCTTCAATTATTATGTCCTCTTCTAGTTGAGCTATTAAATTCTTGATGACCTCCTGAGCTTCTTTGGAACCTTGAACATTTTCCTTTTGTTTCATCAATTCTTTCTTGAGTGACTTGTTTTCTTCTCTTTACTTCTTTAGATCATCTAAAGAACTGATCGGTTCTTCTTCATAATTGTCTTCTATTTCAAATGGATTTTATTTCGCATTACCTTCACAACATTCAATTTTAAGATGTGCACATTTTTCACAATTAAAACAAAACAACATACTTCTATTCATTATGTACTCTTCTTCTTCTAAATCTGGCTGACATGATGAAGGTCTTTCCCCTTGATATGTACCTTCATATTCTTTGACATTTTCTAACTCTATGATGGGTGAAGAATAGATATTATGTAACTTATCCCAAAGTACTTTATCTAATAAACATTTACCAACCTTTTCTCTTACTGGATCAGGTAATCCTTCCAAGATGAAATCCAATGTTATTTTGTTGTTCTTCTTCAATTCCTTCTTGGTTGTAGTCTTTGATTTCTTTGTATAATTATATCATGTCACAACTAAATACCAAGTATCATATCCCTATTCTTCTAAAAAAAAATTCATTCTTTTTCTCCACATTTAATACTTCAGACCATTCTGACCATTTTACTGTGGTATTCCATTTCTATACAAATTGTTTCTCTCCATGATCTTCCTTCTAGTGGTGTAATTTTTTTCTTCAAGGACCTGATCTGATACCAATTGTTGGATTACTAAGAGGGGAGGTGAATCGATAATGAGTAATTTATACCACCTATTAATACTTTTAACCCAAATTTATATTCCTTTAATGTATTCAACAATGTTCATCAGTAATATGTTATTTCATCATATAAAATTAACATCTATGAGTTCATAACAAACAATAATAGACACATCCACATAATGCACAATACACTAGTATTTTACGTGGAAACCCAACACGGGAGAAAAACAAAAAAAATATTTTCTTATATGTATTTAATAATTACATTCAAGGAAACACCAACTTCCAATTCTCTAGCTCCAACCAGAAGGAGGCTCCAACCCCCTTTGTTATATGGCTCCAACTGAAAGGTGGATACAACCACCCAATTCTCTGGCTCCAACCAGAAGGAGGCTCCAACCCCCTAATTCTCAGGCTCCAACAAGAAGGAAGCTCTAACTTCTTGATTCTCAGGCTCCAACCACCTATCCTTATCCTGTCCTACCGCCCTAAAATGTAAGTGTCAAATGTAGACAACCTATCACTATCACTGAATCAACTACTTTCACTATCACTCTGTCATTGTCACTAAATCAACCACTGTCATTGTCAACCTGTACCAACAACTTGTAACAACCTATATCGAGAAACTTGTACCAACAATAAGTAACAACCTATACCAAGAAACATGTACTAACAACTTGTAACAACCTATAACAACACATGTACCAACTGTAACCAACAACTTGTGCCAATGACATGTCACAATAATCTCATAAACCAATCATGTACATCAACAACTAGCACAACCTGTACCATCACAAGTGAATCAACCATGCACATCATAACACCTCACAACCATCACCAATACCAATATATATATGCCACATAAACTATAAACCATGTGCCAATATCACTACAAATATGTCCAACAATATTACCAACAAGTGCCTCTAACAATGTACTAAGCATGTACAAATCATGTATCAATAAAAAGCCAAGTTATACCTCATAAACATCTACCAACATCACCATACCAAACACATCAAGTATATTCCAAATCATCAAATAAGTATCTCATCCATGAACTCAAAATATACCTCAACCATATACCAAAACTTACATCAAGACAACCAACAAGAGTCCTCTAGCAATACATCACAAATCCATAAGCCAAATACCATAAACCCTTACATAAAACCAGGTGCCAAACCTCACTATTATGTAGCCTCAAGCATGTACCATGTCATGACTAAATTAACCATTAAAACACGAATATAAACATACATGTAACTATGTAATATACCTGGTGTATGTGATCACTGACCCGCAAACCTTCCTCAACTTCAACAACAAAAGACTAGCATTTTCATCAAACTTTACTTTACTCTCACTTGACTAACCTTGGATTAGTCAAAAGCCCTAACTTGCAAGAAGTATAAATATGTACGTATAATGAATAAAGGTTTGAAAATCATACACAACTTTATTCAGTGTCTTCTCTGCAAATCCTCTAGGTGTCACTACTTGGAACCTCCCAAAAAAGGAGTTATAGAAAAACTGGTAGACCTTGTTGAATTCTGGCTTATTCTATACAGATAACCTGTAGAGAATTCCATGCATGAAATATTTGTTTTATGGATCTAAACATGGTACAAAACATACTAAATAATTTACTCTAACCAATTCATTTGGTCTCACTAGATTTGGATTTGTTATGAAGATGTTATTATGTTTTTACCTGGAACACTTGTTTTAGACTAGTTTCGGGACAAGCCACAAACCCTATATTCCATAGAGTGTAAATCCAAAAATACAATAACCCACAGTTTGAAATTTTTATCACAATTTATTGGATATGTTTTCTCAACATCCTTTGGATTTGTCTATATTAATCATTATAAAAAAAAATTATTTCGAAAATCATGAGATGACCTGTAAATAACATACCTTAGAAAGCATCATCAAATGACTTTATCCTCCCTTGAATTTTGGACTTCTTTACTTCACCTTCCCTCTGAAATTCTCCTTGGATCTCCTTTGGTCACCTCAGTCACTTGTAGGTATTCAATATTCTCAATAGGTGTTAATAGGAGTGTCTTTCTCTCTTATTTATACTTTGCCAAGTTCCTTCCTCTAGAAGTTTCCCTGTAACTATTTTACCCCTTCTCCTTAATTTAAGGTTAACACATTAACCCACTTTTGTCCACTTAACTACTTTTCCACTTTGAATATTCAACATTTGTCCAATTTATTATTTAATTAATTTCTCCTTGCAACCACATTGACTTATCCATAAATAGTATACTTACCACTTCTTGTTGCAACCACTTTATTATTTAAATAATTTCTCTTTGCAACCACTTTGACTACTTTATTATTTAAATAATTTCTCTTTACTCACACCCTCATGTTGCAACTAACTTTTCTATAATTAGTCAATTCATAACATATTTTCCCTTAACAAACCTCTTGTTTAAACCACTTTATTATTTTATTTATTTCTTGGTCAACCACTTTGACTATTCAATCTTCTCATCAAACTACTTTACCATAATTACCAAACTCACAACTTCTTGTTGCAACTAATTTTTTTTTATTTATTTTTTTAATGCAACCACTATACCCATACTTAAATCCTAGTTACCATAAATTTGACTAGTACACTTCTTCTAGGAGATTCTAGAATAATTGACTTCTATGACCTTCTAGAGGCTTCTAGATAACTCACGAGGGTTCTCCAACTTCATATGGCCATAAATCTCTAACCGTGAGAAGTTATGTGATATTCCACATATCACCAGAAATGACATGATATGTACTATCCATCTAGAGTAGTTTTACTCGCATATTCACTGATATTCATTCATTTATACCTCAAATAGAGTCAAATCCCTTACCCATACCTTTACGCTACCGTAATTCGCTACCAGACTTCTCCAAGGATTGACATCAATCTATAAGGGTTTACATAAACCTACAATATCACTCTCCAAGGGATGACATCAATGACAACCAACTATACAAACCATCTACCCATCAACCTAAGCCAACTCTCTGACATATTTCACCCCACAGTAAGAGATTTTTCTCAAAATTTTTGTCCCACCAAATTCTCTGTGTGCGTGCGGGTTCAGGACGAACATATGCATGGTATGTGCACTTCTATTCTCTATCATAACTCTCCAAATATGTGGTCTATGCATTTTGTGCGACTGTTTCTTATTCTACCACACACTTGTCTTATGTTTACAAAATTTTAAGGCTTGAGTTTCCCACTGCCACTCAGTAGTTTAGATTTGATTTTAGCACTTTGTAAAAGCTATAATAAGCAGGATGAGACATCATTCTTGAATACATAAACCCCACATCACACATAGATAATTAGGGATATTAAAAAGAAAAACAATATATTTTATTTCCTTGGTTTCCACATGGATGCCTTAAAATGTTTGTTGCATTTGAATCTTAGAACAAAGATTTCATTTTACAAAGTCATCACATTAAACCAAGACTAGAATACCATCTAAACCAATCTTGGAGTATGCTCTTTCCTCACACCTTAGTGTGATCTTGGAAATCGGAAAAAGAGGTTGTTTAGATAAGTCTCCACCTCCCTTGGAAAATCAAATTACTTTCAAAAAGAGGCCAATCCTGTCAAACTTAATTGTTGAAAATTAATCTTAGAAGAGTTGTAAGGGCCCACATGCCCACATGCATGCAATTCTAGGATATTTTTAAAATTTGTTAGAGTAAGTCACCTAAGGAGTTTAAATAAGTTGTAAGGGCCCACACATACCCACATGCTCATAATGTAGGACTATTTTCAATTTTTCTAGATTACAAAACACCTTAGGATTTCCTTTCATTTGCAAGGGTCATTTTAAACAAATTTAGTAAGTTATCTAAACAAGATAAGTAAAGGGCCACATGATGTCCACCATGCTAAAATATTGAATTTAATTTATTAAAAACTTGTTTCACCATAACCACTCCTTTCGCACACTCTCACTCATTCAAAAACCTTTTTGCTAGAGACTTGAAACTCTTATGAGATTCATTTGTTTAGAAAAGGGTAATTTTCACACCTTCATAAAGAATGAAGTTTTTCCATGAACCCAACTTCACAAAATTCTTTCACATTCTAAAAACAACCATAATCAACCCACTTTCTATCCTCCACAAGAGGAACACAAAATATTTTGGTAGTGTAAGTTACGATTTTGGGGATAGGGATCCAAATAACGCCCCATCATCATTTCACATTTGAAACTTAGAAAGCTATGAATTAGGGTGAAAAAATCCTCCCACTCAAGCATTCCTATACCATAAGACAGGGAGACACCCGTGAAGGGTCGAAGGTCAAGGTCCAGGTTTTCTATGCATTCCTCCTTAGGTCACCCAACCATTGGAAATAATCTAGCCTGTGATCGATTTCTGAGGATGAAAAAATAAATGTCTTGCTTGATGGAGGTAGCTTAATAGCCAAAAATTAATTTTATCTACCCAAGGTGGAGATTGTGGGATGAAATCGCACCTCAGTCATATTTTGAATGGTTTTTGGGAAATATCGCTAGTACTTCCGGGATATGCCCCTTTCATCCCTCATTATAACTGGTTGTTCGTCCCTTCACTAGTTTATCCTCAAGTGGGTTCTAGCCCCATTGTCAAGAGATTTTTTGGGGGTCCAGTGATATTTTATAGGAAGGAGGTTATGTTAGATAGGACACATGCATTTTTTATTTAATCTTTATTCCCCCATGAGGAGTTACAAGAAACCCAAACCAATTTTCACATTTTCTTGATGTATGATTTTCACCACTTAAAGAACATGCAATCTTATGAATACATTGTTTAAGGTAATTTGAAAGAAGTTTTTCCTATCATTATTCAACACTATTTACACACTCACTTCTAGGATAGAATTATAGGGGAACCACAATATCCCCTCCATTCTAAATGCTTGATAAATTTACCCCCAATTTTGGGTGGTATTACTAATTTCACTGAGACATCAACAATACCATCACATACACTAGTTAGTGCTATGGTATTAGGATCAGGATTAATAGGAACATATTTGCTTGGAACCAATATCCCAAGCCATTCACAAATAACCCCTCCACCACAAGGAGGCATAGCCCCAACTTTCTCACAAAGTACAAGCTCCCAAGGTACCACTTTCTCTCATAACATGGAAGGAACCAGCCCTATCATGCCCTTCTTGGATTCACTCAATATCCCTAATCAAACTAAACTAAAAAATGATCCCATATTCTAGGAGCCCACTTGACCGAATATTCCCACAAAACTACCTTTATACATCCCTAAGTTTAAAGGAAAAAATGGAGAGGACCCTGCCAACCATGTCATGTACTTCCACTTGTGGTGTTATTCCAATAACATAATGGAATATTTCATTCATCTACGATTATTTTAGAGAATCCTCACTGGAATAGCATCCAAATGGGTATGTGGATGAGAAGTCTCGAGCCCATTCAACATTTGAATCATTATCCCAAGCATTCCTATCATTTTTTCAACTCCCCATCCGTCACGATACCGTGTTTGAAATGTTGTCAGAATGAAAACAAAACACCTATACTCACATTTTAAACCATATTCATGAATGATGTAGATGTCACAACCTTTGTAAAGTGTACACCACCCCACAACAAAGGCTATATTGGTTCCTCTAATCGCTCATTCCTACCCTTGCGAAAGATGTGGCCACAACCCTCCTTGAAACTGAATATGAAGCCATTACTAAGGCACAACAATTTGACCTCATCTACTCCCAATTAGAGTACCTATACACAGTCCTTATCGATTCTCCTCATTCTTTTCCCTTTGGTCAAGACAAATTTGAAACATCATACACTGTTGATGGGTTGATTGGCTCCATGGTGCATATTCAACCACATGCACAACCAATACCCATATATGGAACCAATACATACCTTGAACCATATGGGGGAGCTTCATATTACCCTCCCCCACCCTCCACCACCATTCATGGCACCTTCTGTTCCCCCCATGGGTACCCATCTACCCACATCCCTTCCCCAACCAATCCTTGTCCTGCCACTAGTTCCTCCACCAACAAAGTCCTATCCACCTATTAATAATGGAGCCACCTCCACTTCATACAACCCATATGGACCCCCATAAGGTAACCCATATTATCCCTTCATAGGTCCACCACAGCATGTTTCACCCCCACATGGACAACACCAGGCAGGGGTCAATTTCATCAAACCTTCCCCTCTTCATCAGGTTCAATCTTTTGAAAATTTGAATGCATCCAATCCACCTCACCAACCCAATAATAACTAGAAGAAAGGAAATAATAGGAACCAGGGACGAGGGAACCCCACTCAACAAAACCCCAAGATGGGGGTAACCAACACCAACCCAAACAAAACCCCCAAGGGGGAAATAATAATTTCCAACCACAACAAGGGAGAAATAACAACCTTTGAGCCAATTACCCTTGTGCATCATGTGGCAAATATGGGCATTACACTCACCATTTCCCTCAAATCACCGACTATAAATGGATGAAGGATGCCATGAATCCTCAGTGGGATCCCAACCCTCAAGGTCCACCTCAACGACCTCCCACTTATTTACCACCACCACCACCAGTGGTATTACAAAACCCTATCCCACATCAAGGATTCATTAATACTCAACCAGAGGGGGTCTAGATCCCACACCCATAGGGGAAGTTCCCTTCATCTGAACAACTCTGCCTAGGGAACACCATTAGCTGCATTATCCTCCTCACTACTGAAGAGGACATCCTATTTCAAACTCATAGTTGTCAATAGGGTACATCCCTTGATCCATTACCTACCACTTAAGATGCTCCCTAACCACCAACTAGACGACCATTGATGATCCCTTGTCCTAACACTAAATCCATTGCCCGCATGCCTTGCACACACTTATGCATAAATGTGCATAACCCTAATGATAGGGCCATCCATAGCTACAGTCTTATTGATGATCTTTCTCAATCACCCACTACCATGTCAGTTATGGAAGTCCTTTAAACATTCCCTTCCCAATGAAAGGAATTAATTTCATAATTAGAGGAAGTAGATCCTACAGAAACCCATCTAATCACATTTTATTTAGACAAAGAAAACCCTCAAATCCCATCATTAGTTTCATTCCAAATTCTTGTCAAAATATGGAATATCACGGTCCATCGCTGCATCATAGATGAAGGAGCATCCACTTGCATCATTTCCAAATCTATATGGAAGCAAGTTGGTTCACCTGAGTTGATCCCCTCTACCATCACCATTCGAGATTATGATGGTTGTCCATCCAAACCAGAAGGCCTGTATCAAAAATTTTAGGTCAATATAGGGGGAAAAATAATTCTCATTGACAAAGAAGTCATTGACACCCAATTGGATTATAATATCCTCTTCGGCTGAAGCTACATGTATGCCATGTAGGCTGTAGCTTCCTCAGTTTTTCATACCATTCTATTTTTTCATAATGGGAAAATCATCACCATTGATCAATCGACCCACCATGAACCCAATCAATCAGGGAACATTGATAACATCATGCCACTTATCCACTCGAGCGTCAACCTAGTCCCAATGATAGACATTAGACCAGGGTTATTTCAGGATCCATCCTTGCTTGCTACATACCAAGGTTTCCCACACCCCAACCCCACCACCATTAGTCTGTGTGTTTTCATAGCTAATGGAGTAGAGATACTAGACCCACCATCCATCGATAACTCATCAAACTCCACATCCACTCCTTCTCAGCCAACACTGATATTTCCTAACACCCCCCCCCCATACCGACTCCTCAAGATGGAACATTGGAGAGTCCACCATCCATGGGCCAAATCCTCGTTTGGCAGACAGTCCCATAGGACATCACCCAAATACCCTTCTTTTACCCTCCTTGAGGAGTAATAGGATATTAGGTTGTTGCTACCCTCACCTTACCAAATATGGTCATCTCCATCCCTGTATGATATCTATAACCACCAACTATGGTACTAGGTTTATCTCTTCCACTGCAACCCATGGTGCCATTACTGTGATCAATGGCTCACCCATCACTCACCCAATCGATCACATAGTTGGAGGAAATATTACCACCACGGGAGACACTACCTTAGGAACAGGGGAAAATACCACAAAAAAATGAGGCACACACAAAAATAAGGAACCTTCTCTCCTTTCCCCACCTCACATACCACCTCCATGTGCATTGTGAAACACTGTTGGACACCCTACCAATATCTACCTCGATTTACCTGATTTACAAAATCTCATTCCAAAACCCATAGGTACACCACTTTTTCCTACACTAGTCGTCCCACTATCCTCCCCGGAACCTTCTTCCTCCAAACCTCCCAGTTTGAGAACCAATCATGCTTTCATTGTTGGACATATGGGATGACCCAAGTTCTACCTTAGTTCTCCAACAAAACCCTTATCACCATCATTCCTTCTGGTAAAATAGAAGGCTAAACCGTGCATAGAGTGCACAACGCAGTTTCATCAGAAATGGTTTATGGGTGACTTCAGGACACATGTGTCTATATTCATGGAAGGGATTGGGGGATTTTCTTTCTTCTTATTTCTACTTAACCATGCATTATATTATATTATTTATTAGATCCATCAATCCATTCATTCATAGGATTTATTCTGCATATCTATTCTAGTGCTTTCCCTAACCATTCAATCATAATTGCAGAAATAGTAAAACATTCAGACACATTGCACATAGAGTTTATCGTGGTTCAACCCCCGGGGATACGTCTACAAAGATATTGTTTTATTTCTTCTTCATCATCAAAAGGAATTGCCCAAAGTACATCATAATAGAGAGTAGTGAGGCAGACTAGGATCGCACCAAGGTCCACAACTTGCAACCTAGCCCTAAGCTACATCTCTTTATTTACTCTATCTGAGCTCCACAACTTTCACCAAAATACAGAATCAAAAATCACCAAGGACTCCAAAAGATACTAAAGATGCGATAATTATCTCACTTTAGAACTATATCTCCATGCCTTAATCTAATTTCTATCTCATCTATTTATACTACAAAATCACACCATTTGTTCTCAATGCGTCCATTACACACATCATTTCCCGACCCTCCCTCACACACCATTTCCCGACCCTTTCTCATTTTATGCAGCAGTGCACCATACCACATTACCCAAATCATCCCAACCCATTGCCTTGGTACAACCAGTTATTGACATTCTCTATGTATCTATGTCAGTACAGGAGCGCATATGATTCCCGTGCACACTATGTTACCAGATGGATCATTACACATATCATTGTCCACTCATCATTGAAATATTCACATGCTGGAGGGCCTCCCTCCCTCCCATTCCACCAAGTGTACCAACCCTAGTGAACCCGATAGTGAACGATCACCATCCAATCCATCATGGAATACCTCCCCCATGGTTCATCCCCCATATATTGACCCCTCTTTCCATTCTACCATGATGCGATGACTTCCCCAACCCCCCCCAACTCTCCTTTAATGCCGATTTATGAGATTTTATCTCCTCCATACAATGGTACATCTAGTTTATATATGGATATTTGGTTCATGAAGTCTACCAACAGTTCCTATTCATATCCCATAGGTCCATCTACCTCAATGATGAATGAAGATATCCAACCTTCACCACCTCCCCCCATGGATCTCGAAACCCCACACTCCCCTGTTATAGACTCCCTAGACTCCATCACCTTTCAGTCCAATGAAGAAATTTTAGAAGTCTTATGTGCACTCGATTACCCATGGGATGATTTTCATCATCGTTCCCTTTTTCTGGTGAAAAAATCATTTCAACCACTGACAAACACCCCTGTATGTACCATCGAAGTGAAATATTTCATCCCTTCTATCCATGTAGACTGGTTCAAGAATCCAATACCCACCCCCGATGCATTTTAATAAGGTAACATGGCCAATATATCACCCACCATCAAGATCAATATTTTATTTAAACCCAATATCATGGATAAAGTCACCCTGGGGGAAACATGCTCCCTAGAGGAAATTGTAGCATACAAAACCCTCTTCTAGGAATACTGAGACGTGTTTTCCTAGTCATACACCAAAATTCTGGGGTTATACCTATCCATTGTTGAACATTGCATTTACACTTGGCCCGACGTTTCCCCCATTCTCCAAAAGAAACATCCCCTCCACCCCTCCAAATCCATGGAGATCAAACCTAAAATCAACAAACTATGTACAACTGGCTTCATATACCCCATTTCATACACATCCTGGGTTTCCAATCCAATCCCTGTCAATAAAAAACAGGGCACCATTCAAGTTTGTACATACTTCTGTGACCTCAACCAATCTTCTCCCAAAGACAACATCCCTACCCCCTTCATCGATCAAGTCATTGATTCCTCTATCAGTCATGAAGTCCTCTCCCTCATGGATCGATTCTACGGCTACAACCAAATCCAAATCCACCATGCAGATCAATACAAAACCGCATTCACAACTTCGTGGGGAACCTTTTCCTATCGCGTCATGCCCTTTAGAGTAAAAAATGTTGGGGCCACTTTCCAAGGCACAATGACATACACCTTACATGACCTTTCTCACATCATCCTGACCTACCTAGATGACCTCACCGCTTTATCCAAGAAACGTTTCCAATACATATAGGATCTATGGATCATCTTTGAACGTTGTCAAAGGTACAACATACAGATCAACCCTCTTAAATGTGTCTTCTACATCACTATAGGATGCCTATTGGGATTCATAGTATCCAAATAGGGCATCACCATAGACCCCCTTAAAGTTCATGAAATCAATGAGATCCCCCCTCCTAAGAACTTATGCCATTTTTAAATCCTCTAAGGCAAAGAAAAATTCTTACGATGTTTCATCCCATACTATGCCATTTGCACCCATGGATTCCTACGATTACTTCACCATGACATCCCATTCCATTGGGACCATCATGCCCAAGCTACCTTCGATTCACTTAAGGAGGAACTCATCAAAGCCCCCTTGATTAGTCCCCCAGACTATTATAGGGATTGCATACTCTAACTATCATCCTTTGATGTTTGGGTTGCCAGAGTACTCATTCAGATTGATGACACCCAATGCGAACATGTTATATACTACATTAGCAAGAACCTCTCTAGGCCAAATCTCAAGTACAATCATGAGGAGAAGCTAGCACTAGCAGTCCTCATATAAGTTAAAAATTTGTGCCATTATATCTTGCTCTGTACCACCAAATTAGTCTTAAACGCCAACCCTATGAATTACCTCTTTAGTCACCATTAGATCAATGGAAATTTTTCTCATTGGATTGTAATTATCCAAGAATATGACCTAGAGTTTACCACCCCCCAAAGCAAGAAATCCCTTGTCCTCGCCCAACTCCTCGTAGAATTTCCCTCTTACTCTGCATACCCCCCAGTCAATGAGGATTTCCATGATGATCATTTATTTCTCATATCATCAATGGACCCATGGTATGGTGATATTTTGGTCTATCTTTGAACACAAAAATTCAGTCCAAACCTATCTCGAGATGATTGTGATTGAATATGACACCAAGCCTCATGGTACCTCCTCA
The DNA here is from genome assembly GCA_010110895.2 of Picea sitchensis. Lineage (NCBI taxonomy): Eukaryota > Viridiplantae > Streptophyta > Pinopsida > Pinales > Pinaceae > Picea > Picea sitchensis. The sequence continues at coordinate 972,027 of SNQJ01S0000436.1, forward strand.
TTAGAGATGTTATCTATCATAGAGGCGTCAACATGCTCCTTCAACGATGCCTCACCCTGGAAGAGGCCAATATAGTTCTGAATGATTGCCACAGTGGGGCATGCGATGATCAATTATCTGTCATGTCCACTACACAAAAGATCATTCGGGCTAGCTATTTTTGGCCCACATTGTTGCATGATTGCATACATGTAGTTAAGTGATGTGACAAATGTCATTTATATGCTTATAAGGCTCAGGGACTACCTTCCCTCTTGTGCCCTGCAATCATAGTCGACCCCTTCTATAAATGGGGCATCAACTACATGACATGCAACCCTCTATCCAACAATGGACATAAGTACATTGTAGTCATCGTTGACTACTTCACGAAATGGGTTGAAGCAATGTCCACGTTCAATAATACGCCTGACACAACAACACATTTTTTATTCAACCATGTCATCTTTCATTTCGAGGTCCCCCTACAAATAGTCTCTGACCACGGAAATCACCTCGAAAATGAATTCTTCATGGAGCTATCATCCAAATTAGGATTAACCCATCAGTTCACCTCACCCTATTACCCACAATCCACTAGGAAAGTTGAGGTTGTCAACAAGGTTCTCAAAACTATGCTTCAATGCACAGTTGACAAACACAAGACAAATTGGCATCATATGATTTTCCTTTCTTTATGGGCATATTAGACAGTTGTCAAAACAACCACCAATTTCAATCCATTCCATTCAGTCCATGACATCGAATCTATAATCCCTATTGAGTGTGAAATATCAACTTTGTGCATTGCAATCGAGCTCTTACCCAACACACCACCGCTTGAGAAATGGTTGTTATCCCTCAAATCACTCAATAAATATCGACGAAAATCTTTACAGAAAAATGAAGTAGAAAAAAATCATACCAAATCCACCTTTGACCACCAAGTTAACCTCTAGTTGTTTACCGAAGGCAAACTTCTGTTATCCTATGATATCACCCACGATACCCTTGACCACGACAAGTTCGAGTCTCTATGGAGAGGCACCTATGTCATATTTCATTACCTTACTAAGGGTGCCTACATCTTAGTCCACCTTGAAGGAACAACCCTCAATGACCCAGTTTTCTACTCCCGACTATAACCATTTTACCTTAGGTTTTCCTTGATTTCCTAGTTGATTTTAGTCTTTTTTTATATAATCTCTCTCATTATATGAGCCTAATCCATTGTCCTTGCATCCAAAGATGAATTATCCATTCACTTATCACATTGAGTATACGGATGGAGCTAGTTATTGGACTAAGAATATTGCCTCGATGTCCTAAGACATTTACACCCCCAACCATGTGTTGCTCCACTCCAATGACATATGCCTTGACCCCCCCACCAATAACCGAGCTAAATATGTTTTCGTCATTGGTATCCTCTCTGAGGCCAGTCACCTTCATATTTGTCACCTTAGCATTCTCTTATATTCTTAGTTCATTTTCTAGTAACTCAACAACATGTATCATGTTTTTGATCCATGCCTATATCACAAGCCCCTACCAGTCAAACTTCTACTATGGAATTTTGAGTCAATCACATTTTCTCATATTTATAGAAACCACAACCAAATGGAAGATAACATAGCTAATCAAGTACTAATTGGGATTTATCACATTAACATTCATATTGCATTCATCCATCAACAAATAAAACAAAAATACATATCAAATACGTACACACATGTCCCAAAAGTTCTACTCATATATATATATATATATATATATATATATATATATATATATATCGCTCATGTTTTGATACAAAAATACATATATTTACACCTTAGCTCCATGTTTAGGCCCTCTCATCATATCTATACAAAAAGGGGAGTTCAAAATGACTCCTACATAATACAAAATCAGGCCGGACCTGTATGAGGTCCTCCTACCACCTACGGTGACTCTAGCTGTGGTACATCATCACCAACTAGTGGAGCTCCCCCAGGAAGAATATCCACAACAAGAATCCACCCCGTCATCGTTGCACCTGCAACCACTTCCCATGGGATCACAGGATCACTCGCACAGACCCACAACCATACCCAAATAAGTGGTCATGCAACCTTTCGTACATCCCCCTACTCTCCAAAAACCATGCCTACAATATGAAGGATGTTTTGATGGCTTACTTGGGGCTCTCGCCACTTGATTCCAACCTCGCCTGCTCTCCCACGGCTCCGAAACATCCACACAAACAACTCTCATACCTCCACAACAAAAAGTATAGATGAGGTAGTTATGTGGGACCCATACCCTTATATACGCCCTTTTTCCAAAATTCCTCACATACATTCAAGAGAATCAAGATTTGTTTCTCACACCGTTCACACCTATGAGATCCAGATTCCCTCACCTTCACAACGATACTCTGGGAATCGCATTTTAGTCTCGAGCCACAAGGACCCCTTTTTGGTACCCCGAGAGAAGGTACGCATCACCTTTCCACATTTCATTATCACACAACTATTGTATATGTGTTTTATTTTCGAGATATGTTTCACGTCAGGTATTTTGTTTGAATGTGCAGTTCCTCACCAAAGACCCCCTTCACGTCGTCAATCATGGGATCCCTTGGATGCTCTAGGTATATATTCCAAACTAGCATACAATTCAACTCTTTGCTCACATTTTCATTCCCCAATCATACCCCCTAACATTTATCCTCAGTATCCCCACACTTGGCTCTATAGTACCATCACCTGCATTGATTTCAAGTACCTTCATCCGGTAGCTCTCTCACCCCCACGATTTTTCTCACACATATTTCCCCATGGCATATTGACACTCATGTTGTTCTATCCATTAGGCTTAGGAGTCCTAGTAGTGTTACACCCTAGAAAAAAAACCTCATACTTCTTCCTCATCAACAATGTTAGCCACCGCATTATGGACTCCCATGTTATGCTTTTTGGTTACATTAAATGCAACTCTACATTATCATTAACGCGCCATATCATCCAATATAAATTTCCCATCTGCAATGTCATCCTCTATTCACCTACCTAGTATATAAACTAACCAATGGGGCCCCCACCCTCCACTAGTCTCTTCTTGCACCCTATATAGGCCAAGACATACTTCATTGGGGAACTCGTTTCTATACATGTACTTTCAACCCCATTATTTATTCATTTGTAATTGTAAAAAATATGTTTTACATTTCATCAAGTAAAATAGATTTTGCCCATCGCACACGACATGGATTTGGTTGGGGATGTTATCACTCTATAAATATTTTTAGCTGATGAATAGATGATAGGGGCAACTTTTTCAACCAACTTTGAGACAGGAAACTAGCCTTTCGGATCTGGAGAGGGCTCTCTTGGGAGACACGGTCTCAGAACACGATATGGATTTAAAGTTGTGGCTAGATTTAACACTATCATATAATAAGTTATGGTTTCATTGGCGTAATATAGTAGGACCTCGGGCTATGGATTCGATTCGAGGAAACGATGGAAACAAATGACTTGGTGACTGAGCTTGAGAGAATAAAGGCTAAGCAAGCAACAGTCTTCAGTGTAAAATCGTTGAGTGAGGCGGGGAGAAAACACATAAAGCAGCTCGAAGCACCGTTGATGATGAATTCAGAGTTAAAATTTAGAGGAAATACGTTTTTTCTAAATGGCGTGAACAAGGGGTGCCACGAAGCGAATCTACAAGTTCGAATTTCATTCTGAGTTAGACAAAAAAATATATGAATAAAGAAAATAGGAAGTACATATGCAAGGAAGGGAAAAAAATACATCCAACTGCAACAATTAGAATCTTTTCATCAAACTACAAGACTTTTTCATTAATCTCCAAACGAACTCAAATTACATTCAATAGATGTTTTCTATACTAAATTTTTTCAACTAGCCTATTGATGGGTCCTAAATCCATTTAATTCAACAGCAGGAACCAAACCCACTGCCGAGGCCCAATTAGACTCTGCAACGTTTAATAGTGGAATGGTTCTCTAGATCTTGCGATACAGCCAATTTAATCGATGATATTTACATTTTCTTGCAAAGGAATCTCCTTCAGTTTGGACTTTCTCTTTTTTCGTTTTCTCTTAGGTGGGACTGATAAGATTGAAGCCGGTATAAACCAAATTGGCAACAAACAAGATTAAGTTTAACTACTAGAGAAGAGGCTGAGCTTGGGATAACCCACTATTCAAGCATGCATACGACAATTTTATACCACATGCCTAGTACTAATACATTAACCATGTGAGCATCCAATTACTTTCTGAGATACTAATTATCAGAAAGAAAACACATATGCGATAACATAATGGCAAGAAAAAATAATTCACCTACTCTAATCATCGATCATATAATAACACAACAATTCATCTTCATCATTAAGGAAAAGAAATGTAAAACATTGCATCAGATAACTTAACAATAGATTCAATATATCTTACTCATTACAACATCCATTCATGAGACGAGATATGAAATAGTTCTTCTCCACGTCCAATCACTCATGCATTTGATGAAAATATAACTTGTCTCTAGTCCAGAAGGACTTCTCTATTAAAGGTAGCTCAGAAATAGTTCTTAACAAAACTGAAAAAGAGAGTTTCTTGCAAAAACCATCCACCATTAACTAATCGGTCTATGCTCTTATTTATAAAATAAAATTAACTAAAAATAACAGCTAAAGTGTAGTTAAACAAAACAGAATTTTCCACGTGGCATTATCTCCTAATAGTTTTCCAACAGTCATCTCAAGATATTATTTTGAAAGGGTGAATTTTCTCATACTCCAACCAACTAATGAACAACTCCTCATAGGTGTGAGCATATGGAAATTTGTGTTGTTCCATCAAAGCCGCACAAATCTCTCTGATATTTACTGCATGTGCCCGATATTTCACTAGACTGAAGCTTAAATTTTGCAGCACAATCCGAGCTCTTATCGGGTGTTCCATAAATTGTTGCACCTGTCCTGGTGTTGTGTCAGTCACCTTCTCTAGCTTTTCGACCCATAATGAATCTTGTTTGGTGTGTGATTCAACTATGTCGTGCAAGCTGACAAATTCGTCGGGTGTTCTGAACTAGGGAAGTCTGATATCCTTTGTCACCCTGTTGATTTTCTGACTTAGTTTCTCTCAGATTTCTTAGTGAGGTTGTTGAGCCATTATTTCTTAAAACTTAGAGGCATATTTCCTGCTTTTACACATTATTTTGGTCACTCTGGTGATGTCTCTAGAAGTGATGTATTCAGGCTCCCACAAGAACTTTTTTCTTGAGAAAAGTGGTTGATGTCTTCTTCCAAAAAACACATTTTTAAAATGAGTTCACGGACTGCCTATGTTATAGGGTGCAAAAATCCTTCATTCTCGTAGGCAACCCACACTTAGGGTGAAAACTGTTCGTAGTTTTCTCTATAGGTAGGGTGAGAACCTGTTTCAAAGCTTGGAAAAGAGAAGAGGTCACAGAGGTTCTGGAAGGGAATCTTCTAGAAAATGAGTTGGCATTCGCATGGTTGGAATCCTACTTAATTCTCAGATTTAGTGGGATCATCCTCATCCATTTAACCATCTCTCCTTCTCCTATATATTGAAAGGTTTCTCATGGAAAAGGTTAAGCAAGATTGAATGAAGAATTGGTGAAAGAATTGTGTGAAGAAATCTGCTTGGATAGAAGCTTGAAGACTCTATTTGGTCTACCAAGTTGTATTGGATCTTCTTCATGCAAATGTACAGCAAGTGTGTGTGTTGGAACCAAGGGTCACTGAAAGGAATCTTACGACATCAAGGTGATCTGGTTGTATCTTCTACTTTCATTTAATATAATATAGAGGCATGTCCCTTTCCCATAAAATCACTCTTATTTTATTGCATAACTCCTTGATCATATGCATAGGTTGACATTGAATATACTTTTCTACCTTCACTTGTGTTGGTTTGTGTAGTCTTGGACCAGATTTCACAAGAGCACCAGAGCGAAGTAGGAACAACAGAGACCTAAGGAAGCAATATAAAGGTATGTCACTCATTCCTTCTTAGTGGTAGATTCAATGACTGCAACTTAGAGAAATAGTCATGTCTTGTCCTATTTTGTTCTAGATCCAGGTGGATCTAGGGAGATCTGTTAGTGTATGCACCTACCAATTTATCCGATAACAAAATTGGCGACTCCATTGGGGATACAACCCATTTTGGTGGTTTTTACCTGGCCATTTTCTCTTGACCTACCCTTTTTCATTCCCAAGCAGTCTCTAAGTCTTGAGGAAATCCTTACAGACTCCATGGATCCAAAAGTTCCCTCAAAATTTCTGTCATTTTTCCAAAGTTTTCTTGATTACAAACCTTCTCGCACTACACCTTTCTATAGCCTGTGAGAATCACTGAAGTTCACACCCTAGTGTTCAGTTCAGTGTGAACTTCTCGCAACCTAACTGTGTCTAGCCTGCGAGAATCCTTAATTATCACATTGTACCCCACTGTCAAACTGCGAACTCACTTGTAAAAATTTTGGATTAAGTCTTTTGTGTCTTCAGATGCCCAGATTGGTTGGTGTGTCTGGAAAGAACTTCAATTTTCTGTTGACGTAATGACTCGACACAAAAATAAAATGACTATTTACAATGACATATGATTTAAACAGATTTTATTTCTTCAGATAATGTTTGAGGAACCTCTCATTTATAGGCCCCCAACCAAGGCACTCACCATTTAGTTCTTCCAGAAAATAAGCATTATTTCCACGATGTGCATATTTTTTGAATGGACTCGTCCACAAATTATCAATTTTTTTGTTCTTTCCTTTGTCCTCATTTCTCCCATCCCATCTCAACACCAAATCACCCAACTGAAAGTCCCCTGGCTTAAAAATCTTGTCAAAATATTTCTTCATCCTTTCTCGGTGGAGTTGTGATCGTTGTACACCTGTTCCCTCATATGATGTGTGTGAACCAAGTCATTTATTCTTCTTTGCATGTCATTTGGCTCGGCCTCCTACTCTTGCAACAAGTTTCTAACAGGCAACCCCAATGTGGTAGGGAAAATTGTATCTGTGTCATATACAATCTAAAAAGGTGACATTGAGATGGACTTCTTGGTGGTAACCCGATCTACCCACAACGCATAGATAAGATTTTTATGCCAAGCTTTCTTATTGTCTTGCAGGAGTCTTTTGATGATCCTAATCAGGCTCTTATTTGTTGATTCTTCTTACCTATTTCCTTGTGGGTAATACATTGTAGAATACCCCAGGGTTATGTTGTAATCCTGACAAAAATTCTCAATATTCTTGGATTTGAATGCAGCTGTGTTTTCTATTATGATCTTGGCGGGGCATCCAAATCTTGACAAGATGTTTGTCTCCAGAAATTGGATGATGACTGCGTCAGTAGCTTGCTTCGTGGGGATCTCTTCTATCCACTTTGTGAAGTAGTCAATGGTCGTGACTACCCATTTTTGTTGTGCTGAGGATGGAGAATTTATTTCCCCTATAAAATCCAAACCCCGCCGCATGAATGGTGCTTCGACTGAGATTGGCTTTAGTGGCAAAGGCTACAACTTTCTTCTTCCATTGAAAATATGACACTCGTGGTAGCTGGACACTTATTTGTAGATGTCCATGAAGATGGTGGGCCAATAGTAACCCACTCTTAGGATTTTGTGCACTGTGGTTTTATGGTAATCGTTTCCTCTGCAATCACCTTCGTGAAATTATTTTGTGGCTCGCTTCGCATCATTTTCTAGAAAACAACTCAACAACATTCCCCCCAGAATATTTCTAGTAGAGAAAACTATCTAGGATGCAGAACTTAACTACTTTAAGATTTAGAAATTGGGCCTTGGTCTTACTTACGCCCAGAGGGGCCTGGAGATTCTTCAACACATAGAGGATGTTTTCATACCACAATGAATCGACAAACTCCTGAGACACTTGCGCAGTCGTTTCTTCGTGAGGACTCTCTGATAGATCGATAATGAAATTTATTCCCACAACATTGTAGTCCGAATGTGCCATTATCTTTGCAAGACCCTGACCCTTAATTAGTTTCCTAAGCTTGATCTCCATGTCATATTCTAGCATGGCTACTATCCACTTACCTCTCCTTCCTTCGGGGTTGGGTTGAGTCAGGATAACTTTAACTAAATTGTTGGGCACATAAGAAATAACGTGGGAGTGCAATATGTATGTTCTGAAATCTTTCAAGGCTTTCACTAAAGCATATTCTTATTTTTCCATAATGTCGTACCTTAGTGGAGCATCTCGTAGCGTCCTGCTGAAATAAGCTATAGGATTCTCGAAGTTCTTCTCGTCTTTATACAACCGCACGCCAACGATTGTATGCTCTAAGACAAATGACAATAAGATGAAATATTTTACGAAGTCTGGACTAGCTAGTGCAGGAGATCTAGTCAATTCCACCTTGATATCTTCAAAAAAATTCTTGGATTCCATATTCCACTTGATTTCATTTCCCTTTCTGAGCATGCATGTGATATGATTTATAATCTCTGCCAAGTTTAGGATGAATCTCCTCAAAAAGTTTACTTTTCCTAGGAAGGATTGCACTTCTTTTTTACTGTGTGGAGGGACAATTTTCAGGATTCCTTCAACTCTGTTGGGGTCTATCTTAATGCCTTCCTTAGAGATAATATGTCCCAACAAATTCCCTTATTCCACCCCAAAATGTGATTTCTTTGGATTTAGCGATATGAAGAACTTCCTGCACTTCTGGAAAACATTCTTCAGATGCTCGAGGTGTTGTTCATCGGAGGCAGAGTATATTGTGATGTCATCCAGATATATCACAATGAAATTGTCCTTTTCATCGGCAAATGTGATATCCATTTCCCTCTGGCAAGTATCTCCAACGTTCATCAAGCCTAAGGGCATCTTGGCATACATGAATGTTCCCCGTGGACTTGTGAAAGTTTTTTTTTCTCTGTCGTCGGGGTGGACCATGATCTCATTATACCCCGAAAAACCATCCAGCATGGACATCTTCTGGGACCCCACCACCTTTTGCAGGATATAGTCCATTTTAGGGAGAGGGTAGTGGTCCTTTAGGGACACTTTGTTTAAGATTTGGAAGTCCACACATAGTCTTATCTCACCGCTCTTCTTTCTTACAGGTACCAAATTAGCTACCCATTTCAAGAATCTTAAAGAAATGATAATCTTAGCTTCGAATAGTTTCTTTACCTCTTTCTCGATCAACAGAAGTAGCAGGGTATTTATCCATCGCAGATTTTGTTTGAAGGACTTCTGGTCTTCTTTAAGAGGGATGACATGCTGAATTAATTTAGTGTCATACACCTTCAAATCATCATAGCTCCATGCATAGAAGTCGGGGAAATCCTTCATGAGCTTATCACAGTCTTTCTTGACCTCTGGACTAAGTCTTTTCGATAATTTTATCATTTTTGGGTTATCCTCAGTCTTGATGTTGTATGCTTCCACGTCCTCTTCCCTTGTAGTGATATTGGGATTTTTAACCACGTCATTTTCATTAAACATCTTTTCTAGCAACACTAACCCCTTCGAAATGATGTTATTTTTCAGTTGTATTATGTCCCTTCCAATGATCTGGTTCTGGAAAGGGTCGTCATTATTGTGCACATCTGCGCTCCCATATTCTTCGCAGCAACATTTGTCATCAATGTTTATGTTAGAGAACTCGTCACTCATATAAAGAAACCTTTCTACCTTCTTGTCATCCTCAAACACCTGCCAGTATTTTATATTATCAAGCATTTTTGGCCTGTGTTTGAATTCAATCTTGTATTTATTGTTTGGGAGTATGGGGATTTTAAAAACCAAGGCTGAGGTGGCCAACGCATCGACGATTTGATTTTTCTCCCTTGGGATAGTAGATATTTCATACTCTGAAAATTCCTCGAGGAGGTCCAACGCCAAGTTTCTGTACGCTCTCAGCCTTGGGTGCTTTGTTTGATATATGCCTTTAACCTGGTTTATGACCAATTCAGAGTCTCCACGCACTGCTATCCTCTTTGCCCCCAATTATTTCAACACCTTCAGGCCCAAAATCAATGCCTCATACTCGGCCATGTTTTTTGTGCATTCGAATGCGATCTTGTATGAGCTCATATTTGTGCCCACTTCAGGAGGGCTTACCCATATGTCGACACCTCCTCCTTCCTTGCTAACAATTCCATCGAAACGCATGTTCCATATCTCTTCTTCCATGTGGCCTTTTGGGTCGGTGCACTTTGGTGATTCCCACGTGGTTTCCTCATTGGTCGTCATGGTGGTTGTCAACTCTTCCTCTTCAAAACTTAGGTCATTGTAGAATATAGAAGAACCAACCTTAGTGTTGATGGAGTATTTGGGGTGTGTTGGAACATTATCCTATTTTTTAAACTTAATACTAAATGGAACATTATTTTATCTAAATTTTTTATTATGGAGCCTCCTTTCTATCAACAAATCAATCTTAAAGGAAAGATTATTTTCATTTTTTAGGAGTCAGAAGTTCATAAAATACAATGAGTCAATGTCAAATGCCTCCTCAAGTCACCGATTCTCGAACTCATGAAGGTGTTAAAAGCTAGTGCCATGTTTATTAAAGAATTTAAAAAGGGTTTAATAAATCCCATCATGATTTCACAATTTGAGATTCTCACATGCTATAAACTTCAGTTTTATGATATCCAAAACCCAGAAAGATTACAGTCTAATCACGCTTAATTAGGAGCTAAGAAATGATTGACTGTTAATAAATCCCATCGCGAGTTTGCAATTTAGGATTTCTCACATCAAATGTTATCAGATTCCTCATACTCCAGTCCACGAAAAGTAAAGGTTAACCTCTAATCTCAATTAATTAGAGGGTTAAAACAAACGGTTAGCGCCTAAATAAACTCCATCATGATTTCATGATTCAGGGTTTTTGGTGTTATACCTCTTGGGGACACGATGTTTGAAACTCCTAAACATGAAAACCCGAAAACATTAAGCACCTAAACACAGATTAACTTAACTTTAAAGTGGGATTAATGATGATAATTAATAGCTTTTCACGTTTCGTTATTCGGGAGTTTTCAATGACATTCCTTTCGAACTCCTAGTTTTGAATCATCGATATGTGGTAGTCTCTATAACGGATTAATGAAGATAGTTTGAACATAGGGTGCGTATCTCCAAACGTACCATCTCCATCAAAGCTTTTAATTCTTATCGCCTGCATCGGTACGATAAATTTAAGACGAGTTAAAGGTAAATAAAGGTATGTTATTTCGAATTTCATTCCTACTTTCAAACTAGGAGCGAATTATATTCAGAAGAGCTCATGCATTTCTTCTATGGAATAGATTTTCATTTATCACAGACACCATGGAACCCAGAAAATCGCCTAAGAAGAGTGAATAAGAAGGTGGAAGCTCAAATCCCGATGGATATGTGGTATCAGACACTATGCCACACGCTGTGGATTCAATCAAATCTTGGAGGCATATTTTTGAGAGTTTGGACTATGATATTAGGAATTTCCTTGACAATTTCGGGAATGAAAGGACTACAAATAAACTCATAGACATAGCCAAGTTTGAGCTGCACAAAATAGCTACATGGTGGAGACTCATGTCATATAATGACATGGTATGTTGTGCTTTAGAGAAAATCAGTGTTCTGACAAGGATCATTCAAAACAACCAAGGGGTCATCGTTGGCTCGTTCAAACCCAAGCACATCCAAGTAATGTACAAACTACCCCCTACTTCTAAATACATTTATAATTCCAAATTCATAGAAGAAATTCAAAGAAAGGAGTGCACAAAATTCAATAAAACATATATAAATATAATCAAAGACTAGTGGCGAATTCTAGCAAAGTTTTGAGTTGATACCCATGGAAACTATGCCACAGCTTCATTGAATGAATAGATAGTTTATATAGCCTTGATGCTATGTATACTCTTCAGAAGGAAGAGCCCTACCCATTTTCCGGAAGAATGACTACCACTTATACACAATGTAGCCGAGGGTTACAGTTTTAAATGGGGAATTTTTTTATCCGACAATCTAGCTAGTGAGGTTGAAGAGTACCAAACAGTTAAGTCGAAAGGTTGACCTGCATATTTTTACATGTCTGTCTATATTATGGATGTGGTTTGTTACATGAATCCATTCCCTTTGATGAGTTGGAGCTGGAACCCAGCCTATGAGGAGCCCATTCATGTTTATCATTCTAAGCTATGGGAGGATAATGTTAAAGACTTCTTTTATGAAATCTGTCACTACGTGGTGATAACTTTGCACCAAATTTTGTATGGTTATGCACCCCTGTGTATTTCAGAGTCAATCATGGGAAAACTTAAGGCGATTGCAAATTGGTTCATAGAAGAGGGTTTCTCCTATGTCATGGTTTTCAAGTGTTCGATTCCTCCTCACGCACTTCTAAAATTTATCCCCGATAGACTAGTGAGAAGGGAGGTGGCCTACCAAATAGTAACAAGTGGCATCGACACTAAATTGAAAGCATATCAGAAGAAGTTCTGGCTACTTTTTTCTATACAGATTGGGGAGTGTTCACTACTTAACTTTGGTCATTCCAAGGTTGAAGTTGCAGCATTGGATGACATCAAATTATTAGACCTTGAACTTAGAAAACATGACCCTTATCATGTTGTAGGAAATCACCTTACTCATTGCAACATGAAAATGTATGAACATGAGGTTTCTCCCTGCGATGACATGTTCAAGGGAGATAGGACCTATGAAGAAGTATTAGACAGAGTTCGTGCATTATCACCCGACCTACAATACAAATTTCTGACTTTCCAGAGGCACGAGCGAATTGGTTTGCTGAAGATACTATAGGGAGAATCAACAACCCCTCCCCCAGCTCAAGAAAATACTCCCCAAGGTTTCAGATCAAAGGCTCGTAATAAAGAGACGGTCGAAGAAAACCCAAAGAATATTGAAGCATCTTTACAAAAGGTCGAAACTTCACAATCAAAGAATCCAAGGTCTGAAACAAGTTCTAAATCAGAGACTCCTTCAAATTTGAATCAAACAATTCCACCTTCATCATCGAATATCCCTGTTGATATCCCCAAAACAGGTGGAGAAACTCAATCTTCAGAATTGGGTAGCCCTATTGCATCATTAACTCCTATACAATCAACTTTTGGAAACCCCCTTCTGCAAGTCATATATGCAAGTGACCTTACTCCTATCTCTAGAGAAGAGATACCCTCCTCTGACTACTTTTTCAGTAAGAAGAGGAAGGTAGTATTAAAACAGGAAATGCATATGAGAGAAGGCACAACGGTGAAGAAACATAGAGTACTCATAGATGGGAAAAACCTAGAGGAGGAAGACTTCTCCAAATAAGTAGTAGGCTCTATGGGAACCTTGGCTACTGCCAATTTATTTTCAGTTGACTCTCTTAAAACAAGGCTGAAGAAGAAAAATCAAATGATAGCTCAATTGCAAGACCAAATAAGGCACACAGAGAATAATATTTGAGAGGAGGTAAATCAAAGGGTTGAACACGCCTGAACTATGGACAGAGAGGAAATGTAATCATTGAAGTGTAGTTTGGATGAAGTGAACAAGAAAATGCAAATAAGTCAAGTACAGGTTATTCATCAGGAAGAATTAGTGAGATAGCTACAGGTTGAGTTCAAGTCTATTGAAGGACAAGTCGTGAATATAACATCATTTCAAGCCCAAGTACTGGTGGTGCATGAGAAAATACAAGCAAAACAACATGACATTCTTTCCAAAATATAAATCGTCGAAAACCACTTCTTGGAAATAAGCCACTCACTAGATAGCATTGTTTTAAAGGAAAAAGAGGCCACAGTAGCTCGTACTATTTTTCAAAAGGAAGTGGGGTTTTCAGCCAGAGAGGAAGTACCAGCAACCCAAAGATGACCATAGATGAATAGATCAAGGGATAAATCATGTTAAAGACATGGGAGACTAATATTGTCGAAAGGAGGAAAATGGAAAGAGAAGTTAAGAGAGAATGTGAAGAACTATTTGATCATCTAGACACAAAAACATTGGGCATTGGTAAAGGCGATTGTCCTGGGCTATTAGGATAGATAAATGTTTTAAGGCATCAACTGCATATCAAGGAGAGTTGGAATGAAGTCCATCTTGAGATTTCACAACTGAAACACCTCGACATCACCCAAATAGATAAGTGGCTAACAAATTCAAATCTATAGTTGCAGTTGACAAAGTTTGGCAAGGGAAAGATTGAAGGCGACCTGCCCCAAATTCAGAGGAAGTTATATGTGTTTGAAGGAAAGAATATGTCAGAACCTTCTAGAATTTTTATATAGTTTGTGGATAGGTGTTTTGTGTGTTCGATACTGAGCGAAGGAAGTGCTTCAAAGAAATGATTAAATAACGCATGTATGCTCGTTTTTTTCCAATTGTTAGAAAAGCTAAAGTAACCGAGCAAAATGGTTCAAATTCTATATTCTGTAACTGTTAGCATGGAGGAGATTAGGAAACTACCAACCATCTAGGGTTCATAATTTTCTTGAATAAATACAATTTTGAAAGTGATACCAAGGGCTTTGTTTTTGGCCGATTGTAGTAGAAAAGTTCTTCACTTTACCAAAATTAATACAAGTGCAAGTTGGAGATTCCAGACCCTGTTAAGTTTGAGTTATGTGCTCCTCTGTTATTTCATATTTAGCTTTGTTTCTTATGTATCTTTGATGAATGAGTAGCTTCAATTTAGTACAACTTCTACTGTGGTGATTGAATTTCTTAGTGATCTAATCGTTTATAGTTTTTCCTCTCTATCGGATATCAACACTTACAAGACTTGTGAATGGTTTAGAATATTATATTTGATGCTTCATTAAAGTTTGTCCTTATCTTTTTCTTCCTCTGTCATAGTGTGAGATCATTCCTTGATATAAACCTCACATTGTTCCACAACTTTATGTTTTCTTTCATCCCATGCATGGTTTTCAGTTTAACTCAGATACGAGAAACGACCTTTGATTTTGATACATTATTAATTCAAGATTCAGAAAATTTTCTCATAAAATATAAAAGGAAGAAACCAATCCTTGAAACTTTCTTCCTCCATGAATGTACCAATTATGAGGCATCCCAACATTGAACCCCGTCTAACAGATCAAACTAGTATCGATTTAAAACTTTTCAATACTATCTTAAAAATTGCCACCACTCGGGTTGAACTTGAACGCTCATGGGCAACCATTGAGCAGGACATCAGTGTCTAGGAACAATTGGAAGCTAGACAAAGACAAATCAGGAATCAACCCTATCTCCTTTTCCTTTTAAAGAGTTATTTTCCTCTTATTTTATCATAAACCCTCTTTTCACATGCCTAGACTTTATATTCCCAAGACTTGAGAATAAACTCTGGAACAACATCTTTTTGGCGTTGTTGCCAGGAAATGGAGAGAAGAAATTATTTTCCCTGGATTTTTTTTTTATAAGTTTTCCTCTTTGATAGTGAACAAAGAGTGAACACCTTTTAAAGGCTCAATCATTATTCACTTGGCGACTCCACGTTTAATTAAGCTAACATCCAGTCGAAGGAACACCAGATAAAACCCAGATGCTAAACAGACCAAGCCTATTTCATATCTTGAAAAAATACTAAAAACAAGAGGTTTCTTTAAGAAAACTACTACGGCCTACCAACCTAAATACACATAGCCTAAAGATAAGATTCCACTTGAAATGTTAATTTCGAAAGAAGTTCCCACCCAAACCCTTTCTGGAGAAATGTTGGCCAAGGCAGTTGAAGTCGAGACCACAAACCTGAATTTAGTGTTCCCAGAAATCAAATATAAATCTCATACAACTACCTCCTGCGTAAGCGAAGGTAAGAAGCCCCCAGTAAAAATCGCATCGATTGATATCCCACCAACCCTTCAGTTAGATTTCCCGACCTCACAAAGTTTCGAAGAGTATACCATATACTTAGATTCCATGCCCATGGGTTCTCCCATTTACATTTCTTGCAAGTTGGAGGAACCGAGTCCCCGTATATCATTCCCCCCTCTTTCAGTTTTTTCATCTCCCGAAGAAGCTAAGGGATCACTATACGTCTTCCAAAACCCTCTTTATAATCTATCAGTTAACTCCCATAGGATATCTATGGTTGTTGCAGAAGGAGGAGGGGGTGGCCAAGGGAAACCCCCACCTCCCGGGATTTTCTCCAAAGTGGCTACTAGATACACCCCTTTGGTTCTCCCAGTACCCCTTCATGATTTACCCGAGAACTATATGAAAAACTTTCCTAAGTTTACTGGGGAAGGAGACCTAACTGTAATTAAACATATCAACTTCTTCGATCAATTCACAGATATTCTCAGTCTCGAACACGAAGATGTGTATTCATGATTATTTGTACAATCTTTCGAAGGGCAGGTGAGAACCTGGTTTTGAGATTTGCCCACAAGTTCGATATTATCTTATGGCGCATTAGAAAACTCTTTTCTCAGACAATGGGAGGAAAGAAAGGACCACTTATACTATTTAACTAAGCTTGGGTCATTAAGGAAGAAAAATTCTGAAACGGTTATTGAATTTATCCAGAGATTTAATAATTATATAACAAGATCCCAATCGAAGTTAAACTGTCTCCACCCGTAGCAAAGGTAACCTTTGCAGGAGCTTTCGATCCAAATTTCACACTATTATTGAGAGAAAGGAGAGAAACCGACCTTACCTGAATGCAAGACAATTTTGTAGAGATTGAGTATAATATGATGGCTTCTGGTAAATTGAAAACAAAAGTAGAAATGATAAACATGGAGACCAAACATTTTAAAGAACAAGCAGGACCCTCAAGATCCAGGAGATCCTTAGACGATAAAATGGATGATATGGCTAGGATAATAAAAGATATATCAAATAAGATTTCAAGGATGGATCCAGATCAATATAAAGCAGATCAATTCATTAGGAGAGATTTCAAAAGAAACCCTAATCCTCAGATACAATAAAGACAAATTAAAAATGAGGACCGAAAAGTCCAAACCCCTTTAAAAAACGAAAATTTTATAGGAGGAAATGACATACAAGAATTTGAGGATATAGAAGGAGATATGAACAATTTGGGCAACGATTGTCTACAACTCCATTTGACTAAGGAAGATTATGAGAGGTCTCTGGAAACTAAAGTACGATCTCATAGGAATAACAACATAAATGATATAGATGATTCTTCATATTAAGGAATAGCCGATAGCATAATGGCCGAGCTCCAACATAAGTACAATCGGAGGTCTAAAAATAAAATCTCGGCGACTACTCCACCAAAGAAAATCCTGCCAAGAGGCGAAGTATATGAGCCCTCTCCAAAGGATGTCGAGATACCCAACACCCAAATAAAAAGAGTAGATCCAAAAAATACCAAAACAAAGGAAACTGAGACCCAAGATGGGAAAACCAGGCAATTGAAACACATACATCGAAAGTAAAAATAACTGAAAACAAAGAAATGAAAATGAACAGGACTGAAAGGAAGGAGACCGAAGTGCCATTCAGAGAAACCGAAAAAACCATAGGGGCTTTCAGTCTAGAAATTATATTAACAAAATTAAAATACCGATACCTCTGATTGAACTAACCAAGAATCCCATTTACCGAAAACAAATCACCAGAATGATGAATTTTTCCGATACGGGAAGTCAAGATGACGTTATAAATTTGGAATATGATAAAATGAATATACTTTTTGGTCCGCATTATGAAGTGTCCAGAGATACTGTCGCTCCTTTCTTCATTACACTAAATGTGCACGATCGACTGCTACATAACTGCATGTTTGATTTTGAAGCCTCACATAACATGATGCCCAAGGCCATTATGGATATACTTTGCCTTGAAATTACCAGGTCGTATGGAGACCTGTATTCGTTTCATTCAAGAAATGTTAAATGTGTAGGCATGATCAAAGACTTGGTAGTAAATCTAGCACTGATCCCAGTAAAAAGTATTATGATGTGGTTATTGCTGACATACCTCCAAAGTATGGTATACTATTATCCAAGTCTTGGGGAGCTAAGCTCGGAGGATCCCTTCAGCTAGACATGACATATGCCACGATTCCCATTTTCGGAGGACAGTTCACCCGATCAAGATTTTGGAAATTGTATTTTATCCATTGATGATGATATATATGAATGTGCTAAAGATTTCATAGAAACAAATCAAACAAAAAGGGTAAAAAAAAGTGTGTATAATACCGGAACCTGGAAAATGTATTTCAACGGTGCTTCGTCATGTGAAGGAGCAGGTGCAAAAGTACTTTTCGTAGCATCTAGAGATGGGTTTATCATTCCTTTCTCTTATAGACTGCAGTGGGACATAGACTATACAAATAATGTGTTTGAGTACGAGGCCCTAGTTTTGGGATTAGAAGCCACCAAAAAATTAAACATAAAAAACTTGGAAGTCTATGGAGTTGCTGAATTAATTGTCAAACAAGTAAATCGGAAGTATCAGGCCAAGCACCCGAGATTGAGATCTTATAGAAACTACATCTGGGATTTAATGGAAATTTTGTTCTCATTAGTCAATGTCCATTACATTCACTGTACAGAAAATACGCAAGTTGATTCGTTGGCCAAATTAGCCTCAACATTTGCCCCCCCTGCAGACTTAAAAATTAAGTATCACATAGAGATGAGGCACAGGCCTTCCATACCAAAAAATATACAACATTGGTAGGTCTTTGAAGATGATGAATAGATCAGAAAATTCCTCAAAATGGTGGAATACTTAGCCGAAATGCACATTGACCAAGAAAACCAGAATAATCATACTTGGATTATGCAAGAGGGGGAAAATCCTCAAGAGTTCCAAGACAAGATCGTGAATCATCGCTTGTTGGTACTAAAAAATAACCAAAACCCTAAATGCCTAATTCCCCTAGAAATATTATTTGACCATAATAATATACCATTAAAATATACATTGCAGCCTCAACCGGAGGAAGTTGAATATTGCGATATAGGCACCAAGGATGAACCTAGAATAGTAAAAATATCAAAATATATTCCTCCCGAGATGAAAGGTAGATATGTGGATTTACTCGAGCAATATAAAGACGTATTTTCTTGGTCTTACAATCAGCTAAGAACTTATGACACCATGGTGATCGAACACAAGATTCCCTTAAATCTAGGTGTTAAGCCTTTCAGACAGAATCTTAGGAAAATAAATCCCATATTATTTCCTGTGGTCGAAAGGGAAGTAAAGAAATTCCTGGATGCCAAAATAATTGCACCACTCAGATACTCTGAGTGGGTAGCCAACCTAGTCCCAATCAGGAAGAAGAGCGGGGAAATCAGATTGTGTGTAGATTTTAGAAATCTAAATAAATAATCTCTTAAAGACAATTACCTGCTACCCAAAATGGACCATGTGTTAGAAAAAGTAGTCGGAGCAAATAGGATGTCCATGATCGACGATTTTTCCAGTTACAATAAGATTGTTGTCAATGAAGACGATAAAGAAAAAACAACCTTCATCACCCCTTGGGGTACATTTATGTATGATAAAATGCCTTTTGGTTTAATGAATGCAGGTGCTACTTTCCAGCGGGCTATGGATACCGCCTTCATCAGCGAAAAAGATAAATTTGTGGTTATCTATCTTGATGATCTGACTGTTTTTTCTAAATTTGATGAAGATAATCTGATACATCTCAAGCAAACGTTCAAGAAATATCACAAGTTCGGTTTGTCTTTAAATACCAAGAAGTCACAATTTGCAATGCAATAAGGTAAACTCTTGGCCCATATTGTGTCTTGAGACAGAATCAAAATTGATCCTAAAAGGGTCGAAGCTATAGACACTATAAATATTCCTAGAAATGTAAAATAAATTCAGTCGTTTTTAGGAAAAATAATGTTTTTAAGAAGATTTATCTCAAACTTCGCTGAAATCGTGAAATTGATTACATATATGCTCAAGAACAACGACAAAGTTATGTGGATAGTCGAAGCTAAAGCATCGTTTGCGCACATCAAGAAAATTATAGGTGAAGTACCTGTACTGGAAAGCCCTGATTATCTCAAGGATTTTTTTATCTTCTCATTTGCATCCAAACACACAATCGTCATAGTAATTCTACAAAAGAACGAAGAAGGTTTCAAGAAACCAATAGCATTCTTCAGTAAAATCCTCAGAGATGCATAATTGAAATATGATATAATGGAAAAGCAAGGATATGCTATGGTGAAGGCACTAAAGGCCTTCAAGACCTATGTGTTACACTCCAAGATAATTGCATATATACCCCCCAATTCTGTTAAGGATATATTGGTCCAATCTGAGAGTGACAGGAAGAGGGTTCGATGGCTTGCTAAGATTCAAGAATTCGATTTAGAGGTGAAACCGACAAATCTTGTAAAAGGACAAGGTTTGGCTAAGATACTAGTTGAATCAAATTTTAGAGTGCTCGGTATAAATAATATACAAGAGTATGAAGGATGTCTAGATATGGATGAAATCGATGACCAAGTAGCTACAACTAGTATAGAATAAAAATTTACAACTTCGGAGTGGTACAAAGATATAGTATCATATCTTCTGACTTTGAAATGATTGAGTGATATGGCTACATCCAAAGCTAGAATTTTGAAATTGCATGCAGTGAAGTACTATATTTTGGAAAGACAATTGTATTGGAAAGACCCTTTGGGTTTTCTACTGGTTTTCCTAGTCGAATCGGAGACCGAAAAAGTCATAAATGAATTCCATAAAGGGGTGTGCGGAGGGCATCATGCGTGGAGACCAATGGCTTATAAAATCCTGAGAGCAGGATATTATTGGCCTAAATTATTCCCAGATGTAAACACTAAAGTTAGAGCTTGTGATTCATGCCAAATATTTGCAAGCAAGCAGAAAATTCCAGCACTACCTCTCGTCTCGGTCAAAATAGAAGCTCTGTTCCAACAATGGGGGTTGGATTTTATAGGTGAGATTAATCCACATTCTAGAGCACAACAAAAATGGATCTTGACTGCTACATATTATTTCACCAAATGGGTAGAAGCTATTCCAACTAGAAAAGACACCGATTCAGTGGTGATAGACTTCCTGGAAAAAAACATATTATCTAAATTTGGTTGTCCCTGAAAGATAGTTACAGATAATGCCCAGGCATTCAAATCTATGTCAATGATTAGATTTTGCCAAAAGTACAATATTATATTGGGTCACTCCACGACATACTACCCCCAAGGAAATGGGCTAGAAAAATTGTCAAATAAAATCTTAATTATCATAATTAAGAAGGTGTTGAACGAAAATAAAAAATCCTGGCATCTACAATTGAAATATGCCCTGTGGGAAAACTGGATAGGCACCAAGAAATCGATTGGCACTTCTCCATTCCAAATGGTATATGGGACTGACATGGTATTACCCATAAACCTGGCTCTACTAGTGATGAAGCTTTGGCAAGATGAAAAGGAAGAACCAAACCATGTCACGAGAAGAATAAATCAACTGATTGAAGTTCAGAAGAATAGGGATGAGGTTGATGAAAAGCTGCAGAAATATCAAGACAACATGAAAGCATTGTTTGATCATAAGGCTAAAGACAGGGAATTCCTCCCTGGTGATTTGGTTTTGAAATGGGATGCTAGGAGGCAAGACTCAACAAAACATGGAAAATTTGATCATATTTGGTATGGACCATTCAAAGTCTCAGCTTCTGAAGGGAAGAACTCATTTCTGTTAGAAAATTTGGATGGTAAATCCTCAATGCCCCTATCAACAGGAGTTATTTGAAGCACTATATGCAATAAATGATTTCCAAATTTCCACTGTATATACCGATTTGTATTTTCTATTTTTATAGTTTTTCGGTAAGTTTTACTTTCACCGCAAATAAAGAAGGTTATTGACCTCCTAGATATGAAATATTCAACACACTGAATTCCATAAATCTTAGAACCCTAACACCCTTCATGTTGTTTTCTTGCAGGATTTCGGCCTACAACCCAAACATCCAAAAGAAGAAAATGGATGGTCGTGTATCGAAAAATTGATTTGACCGAAACAAGTGATAAAAAATAAGTTACTAAGATGAGAACAAAATGGTAAAGAAAACATATGAATTCCCGAAATGCCTATATTTAAAATGAATATCACCTAGGTGCAACAACGGTCTCATGAATATGAACATATTCGCCCGAGGTATCATCAAAAGAACGAATCTTTCTATGAACCATAAAAGATTCATCTGGATAAGACAAAAATAATTAAAATAAATAGGGCAAGTAAGTGACCTCAAAGAAAGGGTTCCAAGAGTCAGAATTGTGTTACCACAACTATGTTTATGAAATTCAAATCCTTCTCTGTCATCCCGTTCCAGCCCATGGTTTTTCTCCTTGACCTCGGATGCCTTCCCATGATCTCCACAAAGGAAAGAGAGGTTACACTTTAGCTCTGAAAGCTGACAAACGAATCTTTAGAAGAAAGAAAATTCCTCATGACCCCTCAAATTCTTATTGAACTAAGATATGCATAGGTTAATCCTAACTCTCTTATTTCTTTTCACAGGTTCTGGGATTTTAGTCTTGCTCAAAAGAAGGCTCATGGGAATAAATTTCTCCCATAAGTTTTCTTGCAGACTAAGATGTTTTCAAGGTCAAAAGAAAACTGATCCAGAGTAATCAAAGTGAGTTGACAAACCTCTGTTGCAAAATTATACATAGATATCATCCCTGGTATACTTTATATTAATTGATTGCCCCCACTTCATGCCAAGAAAAAATATAAGATAGATGGTGAAAGGAAATTCAAAAATTGATTGCCCCCATCTAGTCCAAAAAAAAAAGAGATGATGAAAGGAAATTCATGAAATGATTTCCCTCATCTCAGCATTTAAATGCAAAGTTACAATTTGAAGTGGTGAAAGGAAATTCAATAAAGGGAATCAGATAACTTCACCGGGGTACTAAACAAGATCGCTGGTAGTGAAGCAATGTCTAATATATTTGTAAGACTGTTATACGTGAATTGTATTGTGCTCTGGTAATTAGTTTTCTTTGAAACCATATCTACATCCCCAGTTCATTCAATATTCCTTGATTAAAAACTTTAAAATTACTTCATCTTGAGGCAAGCAAGATCAACTGAACCTGTGAAAATTCTTGAGGTTGTTTGGATTATCTTGAGTAGACTAGAAGTTAGTATCAAGGAAGAGGAAGTCAAATGGGCTAAAATCGAGATTAGAAAGCGGTTAAGTTTTGAAAGCTTTCAGAGATAAGGATGAGACCCCCTTTTCCCCTGCACCCTCCTTATGAACAAGTTTCACAGAAACAAACTAATGACCCCATTTACCCAATAAAGGCACATGGTCCACTGTTCTTCTCATCCCGTAGGGACACAAGATCCCTAGATGGAGCCTTTGTTGGAACATTATACTCTCTTTTAAACTTAATACTAAAGGGAACATTCTTTTATCTAAAATTTTTATTATGGATCCGCCTTTCTATCAACAAATCAATCTTAAAAGAAATCTTATTTTGATTTTTCAGGAGTCGGTAGTTCGTAAAATACAATGAGTCAATGTCAAATGCCTCCTCAAGTCACCGATTCCCGAACTGACGAAGGTGTTAAAATCTAGTGCCACGTTTATTAAATAATTTAAAAAGGGTTTAATAAACCCCATCGCGATTTCGCGACTCAGGATTCTCACATGCTATAAACTTCGGGTTTGCGATATCCAAAACCCCGAAAGATTACGGTCTAATCACACTTAATCAAAAACTAAAAAATGATTGACCATTAATAAATCCCATCGCGATTTTGCGATTCGGGATTTCTCGTGTCAAATGTTATTAGAGTCCTCATACTCCAGTCCACGAAAATTAAAGGTTAACCTCTAATCTTGATTAATTAAAGGGTTGAAACAAGCGGTTAGTGCCTAAATAAATTCCATCGTGATTTCGTGATTCGGGGTTTCTGGTGTTATACCTCTTTAGGACACAATGTTCGAAACTCCGAAACATGAAAACCCAAAAGAATTAAGCGCTTAAACACAGATTAACTTAACCTTAAAGTGATATTAATGATAAGTAATAGCTTTTCACGTTTTTCTATTTGGGAGTTTTCAATGACATTCCTTTCGAACTCCCAGTTTTTAATCGTCGATATGTGGCAATCTCTATAACAGATTAATGAATATATTTTGAACATAGGGTGTGTATATCCAGGCGTACCGTCTCCATTAAATATTTTAATTCTTATTTCCTACATCGGTACGATAAATTTAAGATGAGTTAAAGGTAAATAAAGGTCTTTTATTTTGAATTTCATTCCTACTTTCAGACTAGGAGCGAATTATATTCAAAAGAGCTCACACATTTCTTCTCTGCAATAGGTTTTCATTTAGCACAGACACCATGGCACCCATAAAAGCACCTAAGAAGAGTGAATAAGCAGGTGGAAGCTCAAATATGGATGGAGATGAGGTATCAGACACTACGCCACATGTTGTGGATTCAATCAAATCTTGGAGGCATATTTTTGAGAGTTTGGACTATGAGATTAAGAATTGCCCCAAAAATTTTGGGAATGAAAGGAATAAAAATAAACTCAGAGACATAGCTGAGTCTAATATGCACAAAATAGCTACACGACCGAGAATCATGCCGTATAATGACATGGTATGTTGGGCTTTAGAGAAAATCGATGTTCCGACAAGGAGCATTCAAAATAACCAAGGGGTCATCATCGAATCGTTCAGACCCGAGAACATCCAAGTAATGTACAAACCACCCCCTACTTCTAAATACATTTATAATGTTGAATTCATAGCAAAATTTCAAAGAAAGGAGTGCATAGAATTCGATCAAACATATCAAAATATAATCAAAGACTGGTGGGGAATTCTAGCAAGGTTTAGAGCCAATACCCATGGCAGCTATGCCACAACTTCATTGAACAAATACATATTTTATATATCATTGATGCTATGTAGACTCTTCAGGAGGAAGAGCCCTACCCATTTTCCAACAGAATGGTGATAGTTATACATGAAATAGTCGGGGGTTGCAGTTTTAACTGGGGAATTTTTTTATCTGACAATCTAGCTAGTGACATTGTAGATTACGAAACAACTAATTCGAAAGGCCAACCTGCATATTTTTACATGTTTGCCTATATTATGGGTGTGGTTTGTTACATGATTACATTCCCTTTGATGAGTTGGAGTTGGAACCCAGCCTGTGAGGAGCCCATTCATGTTTATCATTCTAAGCTATGGGAGGAGAATGTTAAGGACTTATTTTACGAAATCTGTCACTACGTGGTGATACCTTTGCACCAAA
Source organism: Picea sitchensis (assembly GCA_010110895.2). NCBI lineage: Eukaryota > Viridiplantae > Streptophyta > Pinopsida > Pinales > Pinaceae > Picea > Picea sitchensis. The sequence continues at coordinate 997,339 of SNQJ01S0000436.1, forward strand.
TTTTGTATGGTTATGCACCCCCGTGTATTTTAGAGTCAATCATGGGAAACATTAAGGACATTGCAGATTGGTTCATAGAAGAGGGTTTCTCCTATGTCAGTGTTTTCGAGTGCTCGATTCCTCCTCATGCACTTTCGAAATTCCTCCCCGACAGACTGGTGTGCAGGGAGGTGACCTACCAAATAGTAACAGGTGGCATTGACATTAAATTGCAAGAATCTCAGAAGACGTTATGGCCATTTTTTCCTATACAGATTGGGAAGTGTTCACTTCTTAACTTTGTTCATTCCAAGGTTGAAGTTGTAGCATTGGATGGCGTCAAATTAGTAGACCTTGAACTTAGAAAACATGACCCTTATCAAGTTGTAGGAAATAACCTTACTCACTGCAACATGAAAATGTATGAACATGAGGTTTCTCCCTGCGATGATATGTTCAAGGGAGCCAGGACCTATGAAGAAGTATTAGATAGAGTTCGGGAATTATCACTCGACCTACAGACCAACTTTCTGAATTTCTAGAAGCACAGGAGAATTGTTTTGTCGAAGATATTACAGGGAGAATCAACAACCCCTCTCCCATCTCAAGAAAATACTCCCCCAGGTTTTGGATCAAAGGATCATAATAAAGAGACTGCCGAAGAAAACCCGAAGAAGACTGAAGCATCTTCACAAAAGGCCGAAACTTCACAATCAAAGAATCTAGGGTATGAAACAAGTTCTAAATATGAGACTCCTTCAAAGTTGAATCAAACAATTCCACCTTCATCATTGACTATCCCTGTTGATATCCCCAAAACGGTTAGAGAAACTTAATCTTCAGAATTGGGCAGCCCTATTGCATCATTAAATCCTATACAATCAACTTTTGGAAACCCCCTTCTACAAGTCATATATGCAAGTGACCTTACTCCTATCTCTAGAGAAGAGATACCCTCCTCTGACTACATTTTCAGTAAGAAGAGGAAGGCAACATTAAAACAGGACATGCATCTGAGAGAAGGAACAATGGTGAAGAAACACAGAGTGCTCGTAGATGGGCAAACCCTACAGGAGGAAGACTTCACCACAAAAGTAGCAGGCTCTATGGGAGCCTTGGCTACTACCAATTTATTTTCAGTTGACTCTCTGAAAACAAGTTTGAAGCAGAAAAATCAAATGATATCTCAGTTGTAGGACCAAATAAGGCACATAGAGAATAATATTCGAGAGGAGGTAAATCAAAGGGTTGAACACGCCCGAACTATGGACAAAGAGGAAATGAAATAGTTGAAGTCTATTTTGGATGAATCGAACAAGAAGATGCAAATAAGTCAAGTATAGTTTATTCATCAGAAAGAATTAGTGAGACAACTACAAGTTGAGTTGAAGTCTATTGAAGGAAAAGTCATGAATATAACAACATTTTAGGCCCAAGTACTGGAGGTGCATGAGAAACTACAAGAATAACAACATGACATGCTTTCCAAAATAGAAATCATCCAAAACTACTTCTTGGAAATAAGCCACTCACTAGATAGCATTGTTTTAAAGGAAAAAGTGGCCACAACAGCGCGTGCTTCTTTTCAAAAGGAATTGGTGTTTTCGGCTAGAGAGGAAGTACCAACAATTCCAAAGATGATCATAGATGAACAGATCATGGGAGACATCAAGTTAAAGACATGGGAGACTAATATTTCTGAAAGCAGGAAAATGGCAAGAGAAGTTAAGAGAGAATGTGAAGAAGTATTTAATCATCTAGACACAAAAACACTGGGCATTGGTAAAGGTGATTGTCTTGGGCTATTAGGACAGATAAATATTGTATGGGATCAACTGCATATCAAGGCGAGATGGAATGAATTCCATCTTGATATTTCACAACTAAAACAACTCGACATTGCCCAATTAGATAAGTGGTTAATAAAGTCGAATCTACAGTTGCAGTCGACAAAGTTTGGCAAGGTAAAGATTGAAGGCAAGTTGCACCAAATTAAGAGGAATTTGTATGTGTTTGAAGAAAAGAATAGGTCAGAGCCTTCCAGAATTTTGATTCATTTTTTGGACATGTGCATCGTGTGTTCGGGACCGAGCGAAGGAAGTGCTTCAAAGAAATGATGAAATAACGCATGTATGCTCGTTTTTGTCCAATTGTTAGAAAAGCTAAAGTAACCGAGAAAAACGGTTCAAATTATATATTCTGTAACCGTTAGCACGGAGGAGATTAGGAGACTACCAACTGTCTAGGGTTGATGTTTTTCTTGTATAAATACAATTTTGAAATTCATACCAAGGGCTTTGTTTTTGGCCGATTGTAGTAGAAAATTTCTTCACTTTGCCAAAATTAATACAAATGTAAGTCGGAGATTCCAGACCCCGTCAAGTTTGAGTTATGTGCTCCTCTGTTATTTCATATTTAAATTCATTTCTTATGTATATTTGATGAATGTGTAGCTGCAATTTAGTACAACTTCTACTGTGGTGATTGAATTTTTAGTGATCTAATCGTTTACAGTTTTTCCTCAGTATCGGCTATCAACACTTACAAGACCTGTGAATGATTTAGGCTATTATATCTGATTCTTCATTAAAGTTTTTCCTTATCTTTTTCTTCCTCTGTCATAGTGTGAGATTCTTCCTTGATCGAAGCCTCACATTGTTCCACAGCTTTATGTTTTCTTTCATCCCATGCATGGTTTTCAGTTTAACTCAGATACGAGAAACGACCTTTGATTTTGCTACACTATTAATTAAAGATTTGGGAATTTTTCTCATACAATATAAAAGGAAGAAACCAATCCTTGAAACTTTCTTCCTCCATGACTGTACCATTTATGAGACAACCCAACATTGAACCCAGTCTAACAGATCATACCAGTATCGCCTTAAACCTTTTCAATATTATCTTAAAAATTTCCACCACCTGGGTTGAACTTGAATGCTCATGGGTGGCCATTGAGTAGGACATCAGTGTCCAGGAACAATTGAAAGCTAGACAAAGACAACTCAAGAATCAACCCTAGATCCTTTTCCGTTTAAAGAGTTGTTTTCCTCTTCTTTTATCATAAACCCTCTTTTCGGATGCCTAGACTTTATATTCCCAACCCTTGAGTATAAACTCTGGAACAATGGGGTGGTTTTTTGGATGCGTTTTGTTTCTTACCATGCACTTTAGGTGCACTTATTTGTACAACCGTTTGTCCCGACCAAAGACAGGAATGGTGGCGTATGACATGTCCATTTGTAGGGTCCCCTTTAACTTCACATCCCACAATCTAGATAGTAGCATGCCAAACTTAGGGGGTATGTCTACCACAACCACATCCATAACCATGTTATTTGAAGGAATTTGGGCCAATGACATGACCAAGTCCTTGATGAGACCCAAGCACTTGAATTTCCTCAAATCAAAAGAGAAAAGGTCCTTGTAGGGCATGGTGATATCCAAACCCAATTCATCCATGATCACCTTTGGCATGAGGTTTTGCGACGTGCCGAAATATAGCATGGAATTATGTAGGGTCATGTCATGAACCTTTAGACTAACATAGAATGAAGGTACGTCCTCAATATCACTTTTCTCCTCAATGCACAGACCAAACAAAATAACAGGGTGATCGTCTTGGATATTCAAAGTATTGGGGGTTCCTCTATTTTTCATCATTTTAATAATCTATTCCCGATACTCGCCCTTTCTGAGAAGTTCATTGAACGGGACAAAGATTTTGATTTTAGCCATTTCATGCTCAAATTTATAAGGGGGACAAACTTTCTCTACCTCTTTTCCACCCGCTTCTTGGCTTTCTTCCGAATTTTTCTTCAGGGCCTCTTCCTTCGACTTTTCCTTCTTCGTTGCATCCTTGGTTGTGTTGTCTGGCCTCAGTCGGCTTGTGGAAGGGATGTACGCTAGATGTTTCCTTACGATATTCATCTGCTGAGACTCGATAGACACTTCCTTTCTTCTGAGGTTATATATTTTCCGAAACGACATGATGGCATTCTGATAACCTTTTATGAACTCTTATGTTTCCCAAGAAAACACATCACCAGTTTCCCCAATCCATGCATCATTTGTTTCCATCATAAAAATTTTGTCGCTGTTCATGTACCAATCATGTTCTCTCTTCGTCAAAAACATGTGTGGGTTCTTGTCATCGCAACAATTCATTTGGTCTTCGAACATCTGATCAAAGTCTTCATCCACGTAGTTTTTTTGGAACGAAGGGATTTTTTGTTGGTCACCTTGATCTATTTGATCCCTCTATTCCCTTTGTATGATCTGAGGAACTTGACCCCTCCCGAGGTTCTGATTTTGGGGCTAGGGGTCATGCTGTTCTCGGGCAATGGGTCTATTTCCTAGAGAAAGTTTATCCATTAGCTTCTCCATGGTTCTCATCATTAATTTGAATTTCTCATCTGCGTATATTGACGTTGATGGCTGTGCATATCCCTAGGGCTTCTTTTCACTTATGTTGAATCTTTTTTTGATCTTCTCGGACGCCATCATTTTTACCTCGACCTCGATCGCATTGCTCATTGTCGCATCTAGATTCGTTGATCTTATTTCTTTCAACAACAATGTGAAATCATTCTTGAAGGAGTCAACATATCACAAATGCACAGCCCCAGGAGGTGGCTAAAATTTTGCGAGAATCGAGTTATAAACCTTCATGAAACAGGATGAGAATTATTGCATTGTCTCCTCTAACACCTTCTTCATATTATTGTACTGCATCAATAACTATAAAGGTTTCTTCTTATCTCCCCATCTATTGATGAAATATGTTTCAAACGCAGTGAAGTATTGAATACTTGCTAGTCATACGGATTTGAACCACTTCCTCACCTCCCCCGCAAAACTGTGTGCGAACAACCTCATTTTCCCATCTACATAGTCCACCTCTTTCAAGTCAAAAAAATCATTGAACCATTCCATATGTTTCTGGGTTGAAACTCTCCCTTCAACATCGTAGAGCTTAATCCTCTGGCTGTAATTTTGGGGAAAATCTTGAATTTGGGCGAGCAGAATGAGGGGGGAAAATCTAGCGGCCATGGATCTAGGAGGTCTTGGGATGTGAGGGATATTATTGGATATCAGGGCTTGGAATCTCTTCTGGTTGAAAACTATCTCATCCAAGTTGGTTTTTGACTTAGACCTGAATAGGGTTTGATCGAATAAATCATCAAACTCTAAGTCGTTAATGCTTTGTGTGTTGTATTTAGGTAAGGACAGGCTTTTTTCCAGGAAATAGAATGAGTCCGACGCTTTCTCTCTGGTCTTGCAAAAATATTTATCGGGGTCGTACACAGGCTCTCTAGGGTTTGGGTCAGGATTTTATTTGGTATATATCATTTTTGGAGCCAAGTTTCCTCAACTGCATTACTTGGAGCTACTGGTATTTTTCATTGGAGTCTCCAGGGTAAAGGTTTCAGCCGGTACAGATGTTTTTCCCTCTGTTACCCTCAAGTATCAAAATACAACATTAGTTGTTCTCCAAGGGAAAATCTATTCAATTTCATCCCAAGCAGCGACGCAAGAATGTTAGTACTCTGTAAATATGTTCGGTTGATAAACAGATGATAGGGAAAAAATTCCAACCAACTTTGAGATCTGAAACTAGCCTTTTGAATCTGGAGAGGGCTCTCTCAAGAGACATAGTCTCAGCACAGGATATGGCTTTAAAGATGTGGCTAGATTTAACACTATTAGATAATAAGTTCTGGCTTCATTGGCGTAAGATAGTAGGACCTAGGGAAATGGATTCAATTTGAGGAAATGATGGAAAAAAATGACTCGATGACTGAGATTGAGAGGATAAAGGCTAATCAAGCAACAATATTTAGTGTAAAATCGTTGAGTGAGGCAGGGAGAAAACATAGAAAGCATCTTGGAGCACCGCTGAGGATGAATTTGGAGTTAACCTTTAGAGGAAATACGTTTGGTCTAAATGGCGCGAACAAGGGGCGTTGTGCAGTGAATCCACAGGTTCAAAATTTTGTTCCAAGTTAGACAGAAAAATATATAAATAAAGAAAATAGGAAGTACATATGCAAGGAAGGGAAAATAATACATCCAACTACAACAATTAGAATCTTTTCATCAAACTACGGGACTTTTACATTAAGCTCCAAATGAACCCAAATTACATTCAATGGACGTCGTCTATACTAAATTTTGCCAACCGACCTTGGATTACATTGAAAATATAAAATATATAGGCGAGGGCGCCACTTGGGATACCCTTCTCCTCTAACTGATACCTCTAAGACCTAGGAAACTGTATGTTCTACATTAAAAGACTCTTCGCATGACGTTTTTCCAAAAATAGACAACTAATACGTCTGGCTACATTCTGACTATTTTTAATCCACCACGGGGATCCGGTTGTCGGTCAGGCCTTGTCATGAGAGATTGATGTGTCAATTATTTCCTTAGATCAAATGTTTTAATGGAAAAGTGTTTTTTATAACCCGACTTTCTGTTGTAATGACTTTGATTCCTTCCGCACGCTCAGTTGCTGAAAAAAATGTGTGCGGAAAGTGGCTGATGATTTTCATGGTCGTTATTAGAAATGGAAAAATTGTCTTAGGGTGATGTCTCTTTCAAAATTGTCAATATTTTATTTATATTTGTGGGTATAGGATGAACTTCAGCTAATCTTGTTTTTATGTTCGTTGGTGAGAACTGCGTGGGCTATCTCTTCGGTCGTTTCACATTCTCTGGAGTGTTTTGCATACCTTTCTTTCGACAACCATTGTGCTTTACGCAACTATACGATCATATCATGTGCCACACTGAGCTTTCTTTTGAGCCACGTCACGTTCCCTTCATGACCTTGTGCTACTGACGCTTCCATGGTCTTTGTCGCTAGCTATTGTCTCAGCTCCCTGTTTTCCTAGTACAGTTCAACGATGGCTAGCTTCACCTACTTTATCTGCTAAGATGTTTCCTGATCATTTGTACCTATGGAATATATCCTCCTCATCCTACTCCCACTTTCTTGGCTTGTACCTTCCAAAGGGTCCAGGCAGACAACGCGCATAAGTAAATTTTCAGCAAACGATCGTGCACACAGTTCATCTAGGATTCGAGTTTTCCCAGCTTCCTTAGTCTTCCTTGTCCTACCCCTTCTCCGAGGTATATTTTGTTGGGGAGATGGGGATTCTACTTTACTTCCTTCCTGCGTAGTTCCTTCCACTCTAGGTTTCATGCGATGTGATGTCGTCCTTCCCATGGGTAAAGGAAAAATCCCCCTTTTACCCTTGATGATGCTTGCTCTGAGTGAGAATGAATCCCAATCAATTTAGGGTTCAGGTATGGAAATTTATCCACTTCACGTTCCCTTATTTATACTTTGAGAGGTTGTCATGGTGTGACCAGTATTTATCTTTCATGCAGTGGATATGATGAATGCCCAATATGGATAATTTGATCGACCTGAGCCTAGGAGAAAATTTACAGACAGACTTTGAATTTGATTTCGAAAATAACATGGGTCCAGAACCTATGGGATTTATAACATATCAGGTGGAAGGAGGAATCATGCCAAGGAATAGTGAATTCATGGTGACTGAATGTTTCAAATCGAATTGTATATTTTCCATGGCACATCCCCGCATGTAAGGTACAAGCGATAAGGGTTGCAGGGCATACATGATACAAACGTCGCGGTTTTTCATTCCCTCGACCTTCATAATGAGCTGATAATAGTTTCTTCACTTTCCAATGCGACTTCCATTAACTACTTGACTTGACCTGGGGCATGTAGAGACTACCTTTTAACAGGACCCGACTCTCTCGAAACAACATACCCATACCATTTACGCATGTTTTGACTCTGACATCCCTTCCCACTTCCAAGGGCCAACCAACCACTTGCTGACTTCGACCCCTTCACTGTTACGTACCTGAATTCACATGTTTGGACACATGGTCCATAAAATGACTGAAAAATGACTCTAACTGAAAGAAAAATGGTGGCGCTAACAAGGGCATCTCACTTCCCTCACCCCCTATTCAAGCCATTTGTATCCAAGACAAAAATTTTACCACCACTAGAACTTTCTATCCCATATCTCTCTATATTTTGATCTATGCTACATCCCTTTGTAGTATCACCCATTCAACACATTTTTCCCATATCTGGTCATCCTCCTGACACCATATAGTATTTTATGGTTTCTTCCACCCCCACCCTCCAACCAAGAAAAGTTATTGAATCCCATATATTCCAGTCATCGTTCATGATTATCACCCCATTTTCTATTTCCAATACATTTTCTGACACGATCAACCAGATATCCAGAATCCCTTTGCTTCTTATCGTCGCATCACCTTTCATGTCAACATCAAAACATTTCCAGAAAAGTGACAGTATATTGGCTCTCATTCAATTGACAATGATTAGACTAGTATGGCATAGAGAAAGTCCTAATTTCTCTCTGATTTCATTGATCCCCATGACATTTGACTCCATCATAATCTCATGCTATGGTGGATCTTACTTTGTGACCATTTCAATTTTTAGTAGTGGCCAAAGACCTCTAAATTGTTTAGGCCATCAATTCCTTCGAGTCCTTCATCACTCGATTCAGAGCTAGTTCCGTCATTAGAATTTTCACCTTTTGTTTTTAATGCCAGGGGAACTGCAGATATATACTTCGTCAACAAATTCAGATACTTATATCTCTTTATGGTTTCATGATATGAGCATGGGGCATGCCCGCCTAATTTGTAGAAACAATTTTTGTTTTTCTAGCATACTATGTATTGATCCTTCATCCCCTCTCCCCCCGACATATGGCTCTCACATCTCCTCATGTACAAGTTATCTCACATTCTACACAATGTCATCATCACCAAAAGAAACTATGATGTATTTTGTATATACATAAGCTCCTAACCTCACACATTAGGGGGCATTTGTTATCACTAGAAAATGTCTCACTACAAATGCAGACAATGGATGAAGTAATAGTTAATACAGAAAAAACATACTACCAATATTCATGGAAGAATTACACTCAGTTTGGAAATACAATCATAAAACTATGTAATATTGGTTTTGGAAATCCACACACATTCATCCAAAGTAGTGCGTTCACATCCACATGAGATAACATGGTGTACGAAATTTGGAGTGTGTGAATGACAGTCGAAAGACTCGCTTGGATTCATAAATGGCGCAATGATGAGTTTGGTCTGGCCTCAACCAATTTTGGGATGAATGGGATCTCCCCCATACCCAAACTTGCCCCCAAATTTCGCATTGGGATCACTGAAAAGGATGGGAAGTACCTCCAAGGGTATCCTATTCACATTTGGAACTAGTTAAGAAAAATATTGACATCCTCATATAAATAAAGGGCCATTGTATGAAAAAATAAGAAGCATTTGAGTATTGTTGTGCTGCTCATTTTTAGCTTTGGGAATCCATCTTCCTCTTAAGAAAGCTTTAGGAATCCATAGCAAGTGTTAGGACTCTCTCCTCTTGAGTAGTCCACCACTCTTTTCTTCACCATTTTCCTTTGTTATCCATTGATAGTTGATATAATAATTTTGGATTGGGGACTCAAGATCCTTCCCAAGGAGGAAGAGGGGACTCATAAGTTCCCATATTTCTCCAAGGAGTATCAATTTGAAGATCAGTTTACTTGGTATACATATCTTTTGTTTTCTTTGTGCATTCATTTGAAGTTGTTGTTTGCTTAGTTTAGATTTATTTCATTGTTGTTTATTTCTTGTTCCTTGATGTTAGTTGAGTCACTAACCAACTAATTCTCTGTTGTGCTTTCTGGATATCCTAACTATATAGTTAAGGGATCCCCTTTTTCTCACCATTGTGACAAAAGGAACCCAAAAATACCTCAGGAAACATCCCTCAAAATTTCATGGTAAAAAACACCCAACACACTTTTTACCCCTAAAATATGTGTTTTCCAATCTGGAAAACACCACCAAAAGTTGTATTGGCCTGTAAAATCTATGTTTTTTCGTTTTTTTTGGCTGAAACTTTCTAGAAAGGTAAAATAACTAAAAGTGAATATATCGAAACATAAAACTAGTTTTTAAACTTGATATGGTCAAAAAATAATTATTTATTATGATCATGTCAAAGGGGCTTAATGATTATTTTTCCTATAAAAATTGGGAGGTTTATTAATTTCCATATCCATCCATCCACAAGTAAGCACATGTTGCTATATTTTCCCTAAAATTAAGGAAATCCATTTCCTCTTCATAGTATCTTCAATATCATCCAATCTACTTACGACCATAGGGGAGGGGATTCACCACACATCTAGGAAGTTAAGGACCCTCCTAAGGAGGATTTATTGGAGCCACTTTCTTAGGGGATATTCTTCATGGGTGACATTCTAACATTTCTTTCATTGGGTAATTGAGTTCAGTCACATTATTTAAATATATCTACTTCATTTCACAATTGTAGTTTCCTTTATCTTATTTCTTTCATATGGTATATTAGAGTTTATATGATGTGGATGTACTTCTAAAGTATATTTTTTATTCTTTTACCCTACTTTTGTTTGTATCTAGGTCACAACCTTGGGATATAGAAACTTACTAACCCTTGCTTCATATTTATAACAAAATAAACCATTTTCAAAAAAACATAATGAGGTTGGGGGCTATGTATGACACAATTCATTTAGAACCATGCAAAGCACACAAGCGATGGGAAATTTACAAACATTGATCATGTTCGTGTGCTTATAAACCATGTTTCAAGTGCTTCAAACCCACAAGTGAAATGTAATTGTATAAATTTAGGCATAGGGAGCATTTGTCTCTATATTCAAGAAGTGAAATGGACCATAATGGGAAAACGTTTAAGTTGAAATTTCTATAGAGATGCTTTTCCCATGAGTTTGGACTAAAAAATTCTCCCGATCTACTCTCTTATTCATGAAATCCTCTAGGGGAAGTCTAAGTCCATCCAAGAATAATATATATCTAACTTTTCATAGACTAAACTCAACCAAATATTCCCTGGTGCTCAAATAATATGTTTAGCTATCTCTTTCCTTCTCCATAGGTTGAAAATTGCATCATTTTGTGTCTTTCCAAGATCTATCGACATTTTCTTAGTAGGAGAAACACCCCTCTATGATAGGTTATAGGTTCTAGTTTTAGCAACTAGGAAATTTTGCCAAATTAAGGTGCGATAAAAATGTTTTTATACAAATCAAAATGGATGGATGAATATCCTTATCCCCAACAAAATAAATCAACTGTGGAAAACATTTGATCAAGATTTTTTTTGGAGAGGGGACCCTTACCAAAAAAATATCAATCTCCTCTTCCACCCTTGGATCCGCATCATCCAACAGATGTCATTTCAATCAGGTTTTTGAAATGGAGGGAAAGCTTGAGAAAAAAATCCCATGTGGCCTCATTCTTTATCGATCTCCTCTATCATCCAAATTTCAATATTAAACTAGTGGGATTTAGCTATTAAATGAATTTTTAGTGGTCCAAGTAAGTCACATGGTAAATGGGGAATATGGGAACATAAAATAAGGTTGTAAAGGATATCAATTAGAAGTTTCCTTCTTCTTCTTTTTTTCAACCACAATTTTAAGGAAGGGATCAAGGTAATATTTCACAGATGAGGAAGTTGGGGGATTGTTATTGTGAATGACAAAAGAGACCAAATGAGAACCAAATCAGCTCACTCATTTTCCATTTGGATTATTTTTCACATGAGGAGTTTGTATTTGACATAGAGAATGTCAAATTTGGAGTTAGTGTGGATAAAAAATAGACCAAATATTCCAACATAGTCTCAAGAAAGATTCTACAACCAAAAAAGAGAAAATTACAACTGCTCTAAATTCACCCCAAACTTGGTTATGAATTTAGCAGTGGAGTAAGAAGCCTATGCTCTAACCGAATCTAATAAAAGTGCAAAGAGAAGAATTCTCATTGTTGGAGAAATAAAAAACTCTAACCTAATTTTTGGGATCATGTTTCTCTCCTAACAATCTATAAAAATATATATTTTTCTTATTTACAATGATCATAAGTTCATTTTAGTATAAAAAGAGTGAAAAATAGAGGCAAGAAACCATCAGAAACTAAATATCTACCTAGTGTCTCATCATTTTTGTAATATATATTGGCGATAATGCACACTCACCTAGTATATGTGTTCCTAAGTTCTATAGCATAATTTGAGGGCACCACTTGGTCTCTTGTAGTCTAAGATATTCTCCCCTAGATAAGGGTGTCATCTCCTCTTCAGTCACTACTCAGTTGTACTTAAATTAACTAGTGGAGTAGATTCTTGTATGGAAACCTTGGAATTATCACCAAGTGTTGCATGCTCACCTTGGAATCATTACCAAGAGGGCACACTTCACATCCATGAGGCTAGGAGAATTCTACACATGTGCATGCATGAGATTCTCTCGACTCCACTTTTGTGATCTAGTTAACGGTTGACTGCATGGTTGGTTAACTAGGACTAGGTGGAAATGTACTCAGGTTTTTGTTAGTGCATGTCCACATTATCTCTAGAAGATCAACTATGGTGAGTTATATCCTCATGTAGCTTATATTTATTGTAAATTATTCACTCTTCAAGTGTGGAAAACATGGAATATTGTGGAATACAATTCTTTCCATTATCTCTTCATCTTCTTATCTCAACTTTGCAAGTTTATTGTTAATTGTTTATAGCTATATTATCTATGTAGGTTCTACACCAATTTCACATGGTATCAGAGCATAGGTGCTAGGAACAAGGGTTAAAAACTCTCCCTTGCAAGTACAGGAGATTGGAGTGACTATAGAGGATGGAATTTCTACCAACAATGATTCTAACCCCATATAACTACTTCAAATGGAAGCCAAATATTCTTATTCTTCTTAGAAGCAAAGGGTTGCATCGAATCACTATGGGAACTAGAGAAAATCCCAATTCCACTGATAATAAATCTCATTTTATCAAAAGACGGGATATGGTTTTTAGACTTATCTACTTGTCTATTTATCCTTAATTACTATTCCATGTTGAATCAATAACAACTCTATACAAAGTATGGACCAAATTGGAGGTCATGTTATCACATAGAGTTTTCACGTTCACAGGTGACATCTATGAGCACAATCAAGAAGGAAAATGCAGTTACAGTAGAACAAATTCTCTGTACATTTCAATTCGGGGCCATATAACATAGTTGGAAGGTTCCCACAGTTAGCAGGAAGATAAAGTTTGGTGGAGACACCAAAATAGCAGGTGCACCCAGATAGTAGATCGCAATCAGATCGACGGCCTCAGATCATTTTGGCGCCATAAGATGCACGGTCGTTAAAAGCCGAAGGGTGGGTCGAAATCCAAACCATGTTTTTTGGGGGTGGATATGTGGCGAGAGGCAGTGCATTTCAGGCTCGAAAGCGGTGTGGGTCCAAACTACTTTCAATGTCTCCGAACTCACGTGATATTAAACACCATATAAAACAACAACATGTGGTCGCCCCTTAATATTCAAATCGCATCCCAATTCCGAGGAGGGTTCATCCAATGAAAGAGGATTGAATTTTTCAGACACCTGCTTATTTAGCGCCCAATCCATGATGGGCACGTGGTCACCTACTAGTCATCCAATTGTGGTTTGATCTCGAGGAGGATTCAGTTAATGGAAAAGGACTCCTAGTTGAAACCTCAGCTCATTCCATAAGTACAAGGCATGGAAGATCTGGCTAAGGAGACATAATGGTTATCTTGAGGTACCACGATGGACAGTTTCATCTTGCAGGTCCATATTGACCAGAGATTGCATATGACATGAGAAAAATGCACACAGCTTGATAGAGGGATGTGCAGACGAAAAACTTTGATTGAGTGGCCATATCACACTCCTGGCAGTTGTGGTTATAAATAGATAAGTATTATATTTTGTAGGGGGGTGTTTTTCAGAGGCTAGAGAGCCGAGAGAGTTTTATGAGAAGACATTTGTATTTTTAGTTTGTAATCCCGAGGGCCTGGATTGTAAATATTATGTTATTGAAGATTCCTTTGAATTGCTTTTATTAGACTGTCTTGTTAGTTTACAATTTGTTTTGTTTCTTCTTTTCTGGATGTAATATCTATGATTCATGGATTCCTGAGGTGGTGCAGGATTTGTTGTCATCTTTCCCATGTTCATGATTTATAACTCAGACCCTTCATGTTTTCCTTCCCCTCTAAATGTAATCTCTCTGATTTATGGATTCTTGAGGTGATGGAGAATATATTTCCATCATGCCCATCTTTCATGGTTCATCAGATAGTTTTTGTTTTCCTTCTTGTCTATATGTAATATCTCATATTTATGGATTCCTGAAGCGATGGAGGATCTATTGTCATCTTGCCCATATTTCATGGTTCATTAGACCTTTTCTATTTTTCTTCTTGTCTAGATGTAACATCTCTCTGATCTATGGATTCTTGAGGAGGTAGAGGATCTGTTGTCATCTTTCCCATATTTCATAGTTCATCACTTAGATATTTTAGGTCTTATTTCTCCTCATCACCACATAAATCATTTGTGTGATAGGCAATTTAAATGCCCTCATTATACATGATACTTATGACTCCATAGCCCAATGGTAGAGGACTGATCTGCAGTTACTTTTTGTTATTAGATAAATCAGTAGGTGAGGACACTAACTGATCTCCCTAGATCCACCTAGATCTAGAACAAAACACACCAGAACATGACGCTTTCCTTAATTTTTAGATATTGAATTTACTAACTAAAGAGGGATGGGTGACATACTGTTTAAACACCGCTTCCTCTCGCCATCGCCATCCTATCTCCATTCCAACACTCATACAATGATGAACCTTCAAAATAATGCAACCAACCAAAGTGATAGCAATAACATAAAATCAATATAAACCTATGTATGTGATCAAGGAATCATACAATAAAACACAACAATCTTTATATGAAAGAATCATATTACTGTATCATATTAAATGTGAAAGAGAGATTACAACCATGGCCTTGAGGTCATAAGGTCCCTTCCAACTGTCCTTCGTTCCCCACACACTTTCACTACAAGAATTCTGAGAGAACAGATCTGATAATATTCACAATCTATCTTGACAAAGGCAAAACTCAAAACCACTCTAACCAAGCTAATAATTCCAAGCCAAATCCAACTTAGCCCTTCTCCATGAGAGCTCCTCTCCTTTTATAAGCTAAAGAGGATAAGGTGAGGAGGTTAGGATGATCCCACTAAATCATGAAAGAAAGTAAGATCCAAACCATTTGGATGCCACCTCACCATGGAAGTTTATCCTTCTAAAAGATTCGAGAAAATGCTCATTTTTCCCATGTGTAAGCATTCTCACACCCTGCCTATAGAGAAGACTATGAACTCCTTGCAACCTAGCTATGATGCAGCCTGTGAGAATCAGGCATTCTCATACCCTAGCTATAATATAGCCTGCGAACTTCCTTTTTTATAGGGTTTTTACAAAGGAAAATGCAACTTATTTTCTCAGGAAAAGTTCTTCTCCCTTCCTTCTTCAGGAACTTAGGCCACTGACCCTTCCAAAGGCAACATATAGGTTTACATCATAAACGGTCATAAAGATGATGAAAATAATTTGTAACAGAGAGCCCCCCAAAGTATGAAGTTATAACAGAGTGATAGATGAAATACTTTGTCGAGTGTGTGTAAGGAACAAGGAACAGTCGGTCGGAAACCTGCCAACAAACAAGGAAATATAGTACAATAATATATCATCACTGAGGTAGGCATTCACATACTCAGAATAAAAATGACTCAAAGCATAAATGTTGACATCTAGATATCCATGTCAAGTAATACAGGTCATGGCCACCAAACATACACTGTGGATCCATGCCACTATGACTCAAATCTGAACATGACCAAAAATACACTATGGATCTATGTGTTAAAGATTCAAATTTGAACATAGCCACGGGACATACAATGTGGATCTATGCAACAGTACAATCTAAATATACTCCGACGCAACCTGAATCTGTCAGAAAGGATTCAGGGTCTTCATCTCCACCACTCTATAGTACGAATCTAACCATGAAAATACATGTTTCGAAGTCGAAGATGGTAGAAACCACTTGATTACCGGTCATTAGTGTATACCATTAACAAGTGTGAGGGAAATCATCATTAATGTCAATGACTCCCAAGGTACACTAGTACAATCCAACGAATGTGAATTAATGAGATGAAGTCAAACACTCGACGGAATCTCCTGATCAGGGGTCAATAATGAAAACCCACTATTGAAAGCGAGGAAACCTGCCATTGAGGTATGCAAGTTCTAAGGTATCAATTAGTTTCTAAGTCTAATTCTTGGATAATGAGTTGAAGTCGACAGGAAAAGACTCGTCACAGGAGGGCCTTAACATATCCCACATCAATGACATGAAACAAGTAACAAGATGTAGATCATAGTAACAAGTGATTCAGGACTGACTCGAGAATGGTCGATGCAACAGAAGGCTTAAAGAATCCAGAAATGGACAACACAATAGAAGGCTTTTCGAGTTGAATTTATCTTTGAACATATTGACAACACAACAACTGTCTTGGAAATACTGACTCAACAATAAGGATCACAGACCAATTTGTAATCTTATAGGAGTATGATCAAGAGACAAGTGGATTTTCCAACCTAGACACAAGGTGAGTGAAAGGGTGTCATGTTCAAAAGCGACTCTTCCATGGAAGACAGGTTTAGACATATTTCTTTCCCAATTTTTTCCCCCACCATCTCTGGTGAGTACCTCTTTATTTTTACACAAGCTTGAGGAGGATAACATATTCTTGTTGATGTAAGCTCATCCTTCTGATCAGTCCCATGGAGTATGTTTAATGAACCCTAGGAAGGAGTGGTTCGGTCCCACATGGGCCTTTCAATGTTTGTTTTATGAGTCCAAAGAAATAAAAATCATGGGTTTTTCATGTTTTGATAGTCTAAAAAACACTTAAAGAAAACTCTCCCAGTTCCTTTTTTGTAAATTAGTTTGACGAGACCAAAAAAGTGATAAACTATCACTCATTGAACGTTTTCTTCAAATACTTTTACGAGCGTGAAAATAACAAGATCGCTCGGCAATCTTTTCATGTTTAGAGAGTCTAAAAAGAGATTAAAGGGAACTCCAAGGGGTTCCTTTTTCATATAACCTTTACGAGTCTGAAAAAGTGATAAAAGTATACTTGGTTACATTCTCATTGATTTATGAGCACGAGAAAGAACAAAGACTAAGATCGGTAACTTATTCTCATGTATTTACGAGCATGAGAAAGAACAAATACTAAGCTCGAGATTGTTTTCAATTTGACGCAGTATTTAAAACAAAAAAAAACCATGCTTGGACCTAGTTTCATTTTTACACAAGCTTGAACCAGAGGAAACTATGCTTGAGGTAAGTGGTTTCATTTTTACACAATATTGAACCATAGAAAACTATGCTTGGACTTCCCAACGCATAACACATGGATGGTTGGTACTTAGCCCCCAGCTTAAGAAACTAGCGGCTCTACTTCAGCATGAAGTCCAAAGGCTGAAATTATTTCCCCCCAAGCTTCATGTCATCCAACTGCAAAGGCGAATGAAATGAAGCTTCAAATACTAGACGAGGGACTTGACTCGAATAGAGAGGGGGAAAACTATTTCATTTTTTAATGAGCTTGACACAGAAACAAGAACTATGCTCTAAGACCTCTATTTCATTTTTTAGTGAGGTTGCCTTAGAGATGCAAAAACTATCCTTGAAAGTGGTTTCATTTTTTTAACGAGCTTGAAATTAGAAAACTATGCTCAAATACCTCTATTTCATTTTTTAACGAGGTTTCCTCAGAGATGCAAAAACTATCCTCGTAGTCTCGCTTCTTGATCATGGATTCCAAGAGGACAATGCTCCAGAATGACACCATGTCAAGGGACAAAACTCGGTCATGTATTCCAAGAGGTCTTCACTAAAAGGAAGAAACACATTCTGGAAGGACACCATGTCGAGTGTTGCGACAGAGGTAAAGAGATCAGGCTCTAATAACCCTATCGAAGATATCACCATGTCAACTACTAGATCTAAGTCATCAGAAGCTGAAGCCATGGGCGACAATGTGTTGGCAACCAATTTTCATTTTTATCCTATCCTTATAAGTTGCGTACACCAGTGTTTTTCAACCCTTGATTTTCATCGCAATCTTTGAATAAAACGACACTATTATTCCGTGCATTTGCACACCTGCCTTTGTTCTCATTTTCACGACTGCACGCATGAAAACTTTGATTTCGAAGTCACGTCAATGGCATTAAAATCGTCACTGGATTGTTATAATCACTCTTGTCTATATTTTCATTGGGTTTCCAATTTAATTATGGTTATACAGTTGGCAAGACACCAAAACCTTTACTCATTTGCCATCTTTTTGTTGTTAATATGGCTTCATTTTTTATAAGATTGTGATGATATTATAATGAATGTCATTGAGTCCTTAATACATTGGTGGTTTTATGTTCTATAGTCTTTCATCGATTTCCTTGACACATTGGTTTCATGAAAACACATTGACGTTATGGTTAGACCCTTGGTGTAATCATTTCATACAACACATATTTGATATGATCGAACCCTTGGTGTTGATTTCGAATCATTGTTTTGGTTTTAAAACTATGCAAATGCTATGCTTATGCAAATTTTTGG
>SNQJ01S0000436.1:1016086-1037375 GCA_010110895.2 Picea sitchensis
CCTTGGTGTAATCATTTCATACAACACATATTTGATATGATCGAACCCTTGGTGTTGATTTCGAATCATTGTTTTGGTTTTAAAACTATGCAAATGCTATGCTTATGCAAATTTTTGGGTCGACTTACCATAGATTTCATTAATTGTTTGAATGGCATTGTTTTTAACATATGCAATAGTGATTTAAATCACCATATGCGTCGTCGGTTGTACATTTGGATATTACCGTTTTGCATGGGGTGATGTAGCTCCACCACCCTTGCACACTCGGGCATTAATGCTTCCCTACTATCCTGGGTCACCTCTGTTGGTTTCGGGGAAGTCTGTGAGCTATTCTATCTGGTGTATACCATGTTCAAACCCTTGACCCTTCACCCGACTCACTGTGTGCTCCCGTCTATGGCACCTGTGGTGCGCATAGAGCCAAATGGTAGCCAAACACTCCTGTTGTTCGACAATGCTTGTCAAGATTTGGAAAATAGTGGTTGGACGGTGTTTATCCGAAGGTTTGAGGGTTTCAACCTTTCGATTGCCCAACAATTCACCCTCACCTTCAACGGATGCAGGTCTAAGGTCAGAGACATACAACTCGAGGTAAATGAGGAATTCCTAAGCTCAACTACAGGACTACCAGCTACAAGGCAAAGGTGGTTTAAAAATTCCAAAGTAGACGAGGTGCCATGGATTATCCTATTCACATCAAGAAAGATCATAAGCTGTGATAGGGTTATGCCTATCACTACCCTCAAACCCAGGTGGCACGAACTTTTGGCAATTGTTAAGTAGTTTGTGACCTGCGAAGGTCGGCATGGCTTGGTATTTCTGTATCATCTTCGGTTATTGGTGAATTTTATAGGCTGCCCTCTGAACATGCCACATTATCTCTTTCATAGTCTTTACAAGATGTCTAAAAGATTCAAGTGTGAGAAGGTTGATAGCAGCCTTTTCCAACACTTCTTTATCAAACTCATTATTGTCCTGGTGACTGTTGGCAAGCCTTCCTATCTAGGAATGGCTTTGCCACTCCCGAGTCTATCCAAGTGGAAAAGGTTGTGGTTACTGAAACATTGGTTGGACCAGTTGTGCCACTTCATATCCTTCTACCCCCTGTCAAACCCTCGGATTGCCCCGACATGGACCTACTCGATACCATGGCCGACAAATGGTGCTAGAAGGAGGGCCTGAAATTTATTAATGGCACGAGGCGGTCGTAAGAATAGTCCACCACCTAATCACTCACCTATAGTGACAAGAAGCCATTCCCCCTCAAATAGAAACCACATCAAATGACAACATTCCCCCTCAAACATCAACCACATCAAACGACGATCTACGAATCACAGTCAAACCAACAACCCCAAATCCTATAGGTGGTGACATACAAGAGATTGTCCGCCAATCTCTCTTAAGAACACATAGTGCCTTAGCCCGTTTAAGGAAACCAAATTGACCTTTGGACCAACCTTTAGATTTCTCTGATATCAGAAAACAACTCAGAGGCACTAACCTCACTGTGAACCCTACATATCCAATCCTCACTCCTGCTGCAGGAGGATCTGGAATACCACCCTCACCACCTCCATCATCTCCTTCTTCTTCGAGAGAAGACTCTTCTGATGAAGGAAGTTCCCCTTCTCAGGCTTCCACACTGCCTACACCAATGGCCAACCAGAACAATCCTACCAGACCTTGGCTCAACCAGGATGCGGTAGCTGTACCTGGGGCTCAACATCCCTTACCCAAACATCCGGAGAAGTGGATTCCCAAGTTTGACCCTGACTCTAAACAGATCGCTAAAGATCACATTAAATTTTTTATGTTAGCCATGTCGAGCATGAATATGTAGTCTGTAGGTTGTTCCCCTATACTTTCGAGGGCAATTCCTCTACCTAGTACTTTTCCCAACAATCCCATACCATCGTGTCTTGGGAAAAGTTCGAGTCATGCTTTTTGGAAAAGTTCAGAGACGATAAGTCTCCAAAAGTTCTAGTTATGGAGATTTGTAGCTTAAGAATGAACCCAAAAGAGAAAATTAAATACTTTAATAAAATATTCTTAACACTTAAGAACCGAATCCCTACGGATTCCATGCCTTCCGAGAATCTTATCATAACATACTATACTAAAGCCCTACATCAAAGTATAACTATTTGGGTTAAACGATCTAATAAAGCCACGTTGCTAGAGGCCTTCGAGGAGGCCAGCCAGATTGAAAAAGACATCCTTAGTTTAAAAGACACTACTAGCAACGAAACAGAGACTAATTCTTCTTCCAAAAGGAATATTGAAATCCTCCCTAGACCTTCTCAAAATAAAACACAACTTGAAAGCTCGGATTTAGAAAACCTAACTAAAGTCATTCAAAAACTGTCAAATCAAGTCATAGATTTAAAGAGGATGGTCGAAGAAGCTTCCTCGAGAAAAGGACCCTACAAACCCCTGTTCTGGAAGCCTTTTCCCACCAACCGACCTAATCCAACTACCGAGGGCCTTAATCTAGAAAGTTTTCAATTCGCCATTAAAACAATTTTAGAAGCCCAGGATAACTTGATGCCTCCTGAGATTCCTGAGGAGGTTGTTGAACAAGAGACAGTTCAAGAAGAAGAGTCTTCTCCAAACATTTTTGGACACTTCTCGGATAACATATTTCAAGCTAACTTCGAGACAGTACATCCCTACAATACTAGGAGTAAGACAACAAACAAACCTTCTTCCGAGAACACTACGACTTTGCCTCCAAAGCAATCTAAACCAGCCGAGACTAAACTGAGTCATGTAAACCCCAACTTAGATTATGATTTAGTTGAAGATCTTAAAAATTTAAGGGCTAACATTTATGTTTATGAGTTACTAAAATTTCCATTTCTGCTACAAAAAATGTTACAGAATATTGCAAAGAATAGCAAAAATGGTAATTCAAGCAGTAGCAAGGTTGTTCAGAACAAAATTCCTCAAAATATTTCCACTAAGAATAATCCTGATCCTCATGATAAAGGAAGCCTTCTTGTAAATAATGTAAATAATGTAAATAATATGGATAAATTAGCTTTAGAGACTGAGAGTAAAAAGACACAAACTACCACCCTTACTATTCACAGAAACATACCTCCATTTTTGTTAACTTTCGAAATCTTTAATAGAAACGTACACAATTGTATGGTAGACTCAGGAGCATCATCCAATGTGATGCCATGGTCTGTGTGTCAGAAGATTAACGCAAAAGTTGAACCATCCACTTTAAAAATCATCCAACTTGATCGAACCAGTGTTAAAGTTGTAGGCGAATTAAGGAATGTGCTTATAAGATTATCGTCTAACCCCAAGGTTCATCAAGTTATTGATATTATTTTTGTGGATATTCCAGAAGTGTATGGTCTGTTTTTAAGCAGGGACTGGTTGGAGCAGCTAGACGACTATTTCACGACAGATTGGTCTCACATGTGGCTTCCAGAGAACGGCAAGCCCAACAAAATCAAGGTGAATCGTGAACACTACCTTAAGTTCACGGTCACAGATTTGAATGATCCCAATGAACCATTTACACCTTCTGCTGATTCACCCAAAATACAAGGGATGGATAACTTTTTTGGCAATTTCATGGGCGAGACTTCAGCTATCACCAACCCAGAACAACAATCTGAGATTGTAACATATGTGCAAATAGCATCTTCTACTCAATGGTCTCATGCACCCAATAAAAATCAAATTTGGTCTCTTTATTTTGACGGGTCAAAGTCCAAGGAAGGAGCTGGCACAGGCTGCGTTATTATCGATCCGACAGGTAACAAAACCCTGATTGCATGTAGGTTAGAATTTGAATGTATTAATAACATAACATAATATGAGGCTTTACTAGGGCCTCAGAAAAGATTTAGATATGAACATTCAAAATTTGGCTGTCTTCGACGATTCTGAAATCGTAGTTAGACAGGTAAGAGATTCTATCCACTGTCTGTCTCCGCATCTTAAAAGCTAACAATCCGAGGTATGGAATTTAATGAATAAATTTTCTTCTTTCAATATAAATTCTATTCCTAGATTGAATAATGTTGAATATGATCTATTAGCTAATGTAGCTTCCAAACTCTTTCCTGCAGAAGGCTTCTCCCTGGATGCATTCTCTGTCGAACTGTTGTTCAGGCCATCCGTTCCCGACAACATCATGAATTGGAGAGTCTTCGACGACGATCAACAGATTATTAGCTTCCTGCATATGGAAGAAACTTTTCAAGGCGCGGTGATTGACGAATGCACTCATGAAGACAATTTGCGTGATTTCACGGTAATACCAGATCCGAGAACTTTTGAATCTTCATTGGACATGGTAAATTCGATCCCTAAGTCTGTAGTTAGATTAGAGAAATTTTATGATCTTCAAGATAAATTCAAAAAATTGGTCAACTGCAAAACCAATAGTTCCTCTTTATCATATTAAAAAGTAAACTTAGGAACTAATGACAATCCGCAGTGCATTAATTTAGGGGTAGGGTGCTCTGAACAAGAAAAAGCCACATTTATTAAATTGTTTAAAGAATTTAAAGATGTTTTTGCGTGGATGTATGATGACCTTAAAACTTTCGACCCTAACATCATACAACACGTCATTCCTATGAAACCCCAAACCTTTCCCTTTCAACAAAAATTAAGAAAAATGCACCCTAAGCTCGACCGACCATCAAAAAAGAATTAAATAAACTCCTAAATGCTAAGATAATTTTCCCAGTTAGGAACACTCAATGGGTTTCTAACCTTGTCCCTGTCCGGAAGAAAAGTGGGGAAATTCGACTATGCGTCGATTTCCGAAACCTTAATAAAGCGTCTGATAAAAACAACTATCCTGTCCCACCCATGGAACAAATCCTTCAACAGGTATCTGGTTCTGAGAGGCTATATTTATTGGATGGTTTCTTAGGGTACAACCAAGTCCTGATGTCTCCTCCAGACCAACTTAAAACTACCTTCTGCACTCCATGGGGCACCTATGCTTATCGAAAAATGCCCTTTGGACTGATTAATGCCAGTGCCACTTTCCATAGAGCGATGGACATCGCTTTTCGAGGCTTAATCAATCAATCCATCGTATTTTACTTAGATGATGTTACTGTATTTTCAAAAAACAAAACCGATCATCTAGCTCATTTAAGAGCAGTTCTACAACGATGTCATAAATACGACATTTCCTTGAATCCTAAAAAATCCATCTTTGCAGTAGAACAAGGTAAAATATTAGGATTTATTGTGTCAAGCAAAGGGATGATTATCGACCCCGAAAGGAATCAAGTCATCTCGAAACTTCCCCCTCCTACATCCAAAAAATCTATGCAGTCTTTCTTAGGCCAGATAAACTTCGTCAGGATATTCGTCCCCAGTTTCTCCGAAATGGTCAAACCTTTACATAACCTAATTAAGAAAGACGCACAATATCACTGGGGACCCTTAGAAAACCAAGCGTTTAATGCAATAAAAAAGGCCATAATAGACTCTCCTTCTCTCATGATCCCCAACTTTTCCCAAGACTTCATGCTCTACACTTTTGCTTCTAACCGTTCCTACGTTGTCGTTCTTACTCAAAAGAACATTGAAAACAATGAAGTACCCATTGCCTTTATGAGCTCTACTTTCAAAGGTGCTGAACTTAATTACCTAGTGGTAGATTAGAAAGCCTACGATGTTTTCAAAGAAGTCAAGCATTTCCAGTCTTATCTTTTGAAATCTAGGATGAAAGTTATTGTCCCTTATCCAGCCGTCAGGAACCTATTAGTGCAGAAAGAACTAGGTGAAAAGAGGGCGAACTGGGTTACCTCGTTGCAGGAGTACGACATGGAAATTACCCCAGTTCAGATAGTGAGAGGCCAAGGGTTATGCAAGTTAGTTGCTGATTCAGCAGCAGGACAACAAGAAGAGAACGATAGGTCAAACCTAGGACAACACAATCAAAATGTAATCTGTTGTGCACAAAACTCTGTTAGTCCCTAGTATGACGATATAAAATTCTGTCTTGAACATGGGTCGACCCCCCATCACCTGGATCCCACTAAAATAAGAGCGTTGAGATTAAAGTTTGCGTCCTTTCATTTGGTTAATGGTATTTTGTTTCGTCAAAATTTTGATGGCGTAATGATGCGCTGTCTTGAGAAAGACGAAGCTAAAAAATTCTTACTAGAGTTGGATGCAGGAGAAGTTGGTGGGTATTTTGGTGGTGACACCACTGCCCATAAATTTTTGAGAGCTGGTTATTACTCGACCACACTTTTTAGAGATGCCCATGCCTTGTGTCGTAAGTGTACTATTTGTCAAAAAGCATCCAGGCAGTTACAGAAACCAACCTTTCCTTTGCAGCCTGTTCTAGTAGAATCTCCTTTTCAGCAGTGGGGCCTTGATATTATAGGTCCAATCAATCCGCCATCCTCACAGTAACATAAGTTTATCATAACAACCACAGATTATTTCACCAGGTGGTCTGAAGCTGCTGCATTAAGAACTGTGAATACCAGTCAGGTAATTGTCTTTTTAAATTCGAATATTATCACTCATTTTGGTATCCCTGACTGTTTAGTATTCGATAATGCTTCTTATTTTTAGTCTCTTGAGATGAGTGAGTTCGCTTTAGAAAAAAGAATTAAATTGAAGTATTATGCCAGCTATTACCCCCGGGGCAATGGATTGGCAGAGTCAACAAATAAGAATCTGATTAAAATTATCAAGAGAACGGTATCTGAGAATCACAAAAACTGGCATAATGCATTGTTAAACGCAGTTTGGGCTGATAGGGTAACACCAAAAACTGTTGTAGGTAACTCTCCCTTCTTTCTCGTTTATGGAAGAGAAGGAATTTTTCCGCCACATATCCTTCTTCCCTCACTATAGCTATCGTAGAAAATACAAGAAGAAGACTGCCCCCCTTTGGAAAACTGAATTAACGCTTTAATGAAACTAGAAGAGGTAAGATCCCAAGCTAAACGTAAATTAGATCAACATCAACTAGTGGTCAAAATCTGGTTTGATTCTAACTCTGCCTCTGATATGAACTTCGAAGTAGGTGATCTTGTCTTGAAATGGGACAAATCGCATGAGGGAAAGGGAGAGCACACGAAATTTCAGAACTTATGGCTTGGACCATTTTTAATTGCTGAGAAACTGGGTCCCAGCTCTTTCTGATTGCAGAATCTAGAGGGGCAGCCTGACACCTATCCGGTGAATGGCCAAGCTCTGAAAAGATATTTCGCTTGATGACAACCCTTTGTATACTATGTACATATCTTTCTTTTTTCTTTTCTTTTGTTTTTTTGGTTTTGATGTTTCCTTTGCGCTTATCAGTTTTTCTTTTGGAAATACACATACCTAAATTTTGGAACTGTTCAGACAAGGAAAACAAAAAATTCTTTCACTAAAAGACTACTGAAAAATTGTATAAACATCAATTGTATACTTCTAAAATTTACATCTGTGTTGGGAAAGACTGTTGTTTGAAAGAAGTTAACTGATTTTGATCTGTGAGTAAAGCCTGTCACGATCATCTATTATCTTCTTACGCTGTCCCTGTTCCTTAAGGGAATGACTCAGAAGATGTCTCCCTGCCTTATAAAGTTGGTTCTGTAAATAAACCATCTCTGGATCTTAATAAAGGACAGTTCTAAAAAAATCTTTTGAGGTCTGTAAAAAATATGTTAAAATATCATAATTTTCAGTGTCACCCCACTCGACTATATATCTTTAAAAAACAAAATAAATCATTATAAGAGATGTGGGAAGTTCTTGTAAACCTGTTGGGATGTTGAACAGGTCTGCTGACAGCAGGTAAATGCATGCATGACACCAAGATAACTTCATCGGGGTACTGAATAGGCCCGCTGGCAGCGAAGCAATGTCGGGTATATGAAAATTTGCAAATATGAAACCTGTGACCTTAAAATGTCCTTTATTCTGATCTGGAACTTATTGGCAGGATACAGATATCAGAGTGGGTTAAATGGAAACCATGTCGAGGCTATGGACATCTGTTGGCAGCAGTGTCTCTGTCAACAGTATCGGAGATTTTATCTTTAATATCGTGGCTCGCTTAGCTTAAGATTGTTATCAGTTTTCATCCTTTAAACACTACTGGTATATTTGATCATTGATGATGTTTAAACAATTTTCTAGTTATTTCTGTTGGAATTATACCTATTATCCTAATCTGAATTTGTTCATTTGGCAGAGATAACTGCTTCTACCAGCGTGCCTCCATTGTTGGCAGCCAATTCTCATTTTTATCCTATCCTTATAATCTACCTACACTAGTGTTTTACAACCCTTTATTTTCATCGCAATCTTTGAATAAAACGACACTATTATTTCGTGCATTTGCACACCTGCCTTTGTTCTCGTTTTCACGAATGCAAGCGTGAAAACTTTGATTTTGAAGTCACGTCAATGGCATTAAAATCGTCACTGGATTGTTATGATCACTCTTGTATATATGTTCATTGCGTTTCCAATTTAATTATGGTTATACAGTTGGCAAGACACCAAAACCTTTACTCATTTGGCATATTTTTGTTGTTAATATGGCTTCATTTTTTATAAGATTGTGATGATATTATAATGACTGTCATTGAGTCCTTAATACATTGGTGGTTTGATGTTCTATAGTCTTTCATCAATTTCCTTGACACATTGGTTTCATGAAAACACATTGGCGTTATGGTTAGACCCTTGGTGTAATCATTTCATACAACACATATTTGATATGATCGAACCCTTGGTGTTGATTTCGAATCATTGTTTTGGTTTTAAAACTATGCAAATGCTATGCTTATGAAAATTTTTGGGTCGACTTACCATAGATTTCATTAATTGTTTGAATGGAATTGTTTTTAACATATGCAATGGTGATTTAAATCACCATATGCGTCGTTGGTTGTACATTTGGATATGACCATTTTGCATTGGCTGATCTAGCTCCACCACCCTCGCACACTCGGGCGTTAATGCTTCCATATATCCCAGGTCACCTCTGTTGGTTTCAAGGAAGTCTCTGAGCTATTTGATCCGGCGTATACCCTGTTCAAACCCTTGACCCTTCACCCGACTCACTGTGTGCTCCCGTCTATGGCACCTGTGGTGCGCATAGAGCCAAATGGTAGCCAAACACTCCTGCTGTTTGACAATGCCTGTCAAGATTTGGAAAATAGTGGATGGCTGCTGTTTATCTGAAGGTTTGAGGGTTTCAACCTTTCAGTTGCCCAACAATTCGCCCTCACCTTTGATGGATGCAGGGCTAAGTTCGGAGACATACAACTCGAGCTAAATGAGGAATTCCTAAGCTCAGCTACAGGACTACCAGCTATAGGGAAAAGGTGGTTTAAAAATTCCAAAGTAGACGAGGTGTCGTGGCCACTCCTATTCACATCAGTAAATATTGTAAGCTATGATAGAGGTATGCCTATCACTACCCTCAAACCCAGGTGGCACGATCTTTTGGCAATTGTTAAGCAGTTTGTGACCTGCGAAGGTCGATATGGCTTGGTATTTCTGTATCATCTTCGGTTATTGATGAATTGTATTGGCTACCCTTTGAACATGTCACATTATCTCTTATGTAGTATTTACAAGATGTCCAAAAGATTCAAGCGTGAGAAGGCTGATAGTAGCCTTTTCCATCACTGCTTGATCAAACTCATTATCATCCACCATTTGAGCCTTAATGGTGACTTTTGGCAAGCCTTCCTATCTAGGAATGGCTTTGGCACTCCCAAGTCTGTCCAAGTGGACAAGGTTGTGGTTACTGAAACATTGGTTGGACCAACCGTGCCACTTCATATCCTTCTACCCCCTGTCAAACCCTCAGATTGCCCCGACATGGACCTACCCGATACCATGGCCAACCCATGTGCTAAAGACAATACTAAGGTCGTCAAAAGGCCTGCGAGGAAGAAAGGCAAAGGTGATACTGTTGTCAACAGTAAGGGAAATAAAAATGCCCGATGGATATCGAGATGTGCTAGGAACAAACCCAAGCAAAACGTTGAACAGAAGCCAATAGTGTTGAGCGAGGACTCGGACTCCGAAATTGAATGATTCTTGACTGAGGAATACCCCTATTTGCATGGCCTATGCTCTATGGAACCCTATGACTATGTCTCTAACTTACCTCCGTGCCTCAAGAACGACCCTAACTACCCGAGAATTAAGCTTCACAATGAAACCCCTGGTGACTTGAACAAACCCTCGCATGTGATGCCGAAGCCCAATCAATCACCATGTATCCAATGTAATGCTTGGATAGAATGTTATTACACTGACGTTCCCCTGTTGCAATCAAATATCAAATTGTTAGAGGAACGGGTGACAGTGTTGTCGAAGGAGAACGATAGGCTACAAGCCAACGAGAACAAACAAAAAACCACCGGTTCAATTGTCTTCAGAAATGTCGAAGCAACTACGACCTTTTTCAATTCAAAATTATCATGACCAAGTTTTTTTCTTACTGCCCAGGTATGTGTTTCGACATCGATTTTTCTTTATGAGTTTGCTTGAATTAATATAACAGATTGGGTTTTCTTTCGATTAGCTCTGTTTGTTTTTAATAGATTCAAAACAATTATGTTGGCTTTGATTTATTAGAAATGATTTCGTTATGAATCATGTATGGAAGATTTGTTTTTCTAAACTCGGATACAACTACGATTTAGTTAATGCGATTTTATTATTCTCAGATTAGTATAAACGATTGATTGTTTTCGATTCGTTTTGAATTAGGGTAGTCGATTGGGCTTGTTTTCGTTTAGTTATGTTCGAATAGATTTAAGGAATGATTATATTTTGCTTCCATTTTAGATTATGATTGCATCTGACCTGTATAGGAGATTTATTTGCTAAAATCAGACACAGCTATGTTTTGGATTGATACGATTTTGTTGTTGTTGGATTGTGTCGGCTCTGAGTTAGTTCAATTCATTTCTTATGGTTTGATTTTGAAACGATTTTGTATGATTGAATTGACATGATCCTTTACGTATGCAATGCATCAATATCAGTGATTGGTTTGACAAATATAATGTAATCTATTAAATCGAAAAAACAACTCTGTTAGTTTTGGATTTAAAAATGATTTTGTTGATGGTTGAGTCGACATAAATTATTGCATGAAAAACTTACTTGATCGGTTATAGTTTGTGTCGATTGAAATTGATTCATGAAAATGATTTCATTGGTTTCGATTTTTAAAATGATTTTGTCTGCTCCAAATTGGAAATAAAAGTTGTGTGATAGATCGTACATATCCTGTTATCATTTGATTGATTCAATTACGATTTCATCTATTTCAAATTGGCATAAAGATTTGGTTACTTCTGGCATGAGCGATTTGCTTTGTGTTGATTTAATGATTAAAGATTTGGTTTAATAAGTCGAATATATTTCTATTAGCATTTCATTGATTTAAAACGATTATGTTTTTAAATTAGACCAGCTACAGAATCGCAAGATTCTGTAGCTAGTCTTAAAATTTAGATTTTTGTTAGTTTTACAAATAAAATATCATCTAAACTTGTCTATTCTTGTCCACTTTCAGGTGCATACGAATTTCAATGACCAATTGGATATGTTGTTGCAGTTTAGGAGATAATTTTGTGATATAGTTTTGTTATAGGTTGTTAGCTTTAGTCAGGAATAGAGACTTGGGAAATTATTCCCAGATTTTTTGTAAATTGTTTTTGATAATTCCCATAGGGATGTTTTACCCTGTGGTCTTTAAATACTTGTTATTTTTTGTAATGAACTCATGGTCATCACTGTGGGGAGAACCATACTATGGATTTATAATGATACAGACTGGGATGTAAGTTGATTTCTTGTAACAACTTTAGCTTTCAATATATCAAACTTTTATTTCAAGTTTTCTTCATATCAAATTGCAATCAATGATCGACTACTTTAGCTATCATAATTCATTGCAGGTTGATGTGACTTGGTTTATGTGTCATCCATATCTGATCTCTCTTATTTTAAAAAATACAACAATTACTCTGTTTCAATTTAGTGAATTAAATATTTCTCTTCTTTGTTAATTGAATCATTTTGTACAAATCTTTGCACACAGATTTATCTAAATGTGATGATTTGTAAATTATAAGATTGTTGTCATTTTTTATGTCTTGTTTGTCCTGTCATTTATATTTGAAGAGCACTGCTGCTTTCTGTTTACGAGAAGCTTGTGGAGAATCTGGTGTGAGTTTCCTCCCACCGAACAGTTGAATCAACTATTGTATACAGGACAAACCTGAAGCGTTACTTCAGGTCAGTTTGCTATTTGTTATTTAATAGTTAATTTATTAGTGTTATTTAAGTAATTTAGATAGATATATATAGTTTAGATTTATATTTAGGATTATAATTTTAATTGCCTAGCTTAGTTAGTTTTCAGTTATTTCTTTCTCATAAAATTATAAAATAATAATAAAAAAACAATAGTTTTGCTGTCATAGGACAGTTTACAAATGATTTTAGCAGGTTTTCATTTAAAATCTGTAAATCTGTAAATATTGTACATTTGTGATTAAGATTTAATTCTGTTAATAATTCAACATTTAATTTCATAGAATTATTATTGTATATTATTAGATAGTAGGCTGTATATATATATTTCAGACTTGTTTATAGTTTTCTTTAATTGTTGTTTTTCATTTAGATTAGTTCCTTAGTGTAGTTTTCTTTTGTTTTTCTAGGACTTAGATCGGCCACTAAACCGCTAAACCTGTCAGAGTGGATCATCCCAAACGGCTTGGGTTATTTAGACAACCCCAGACCGGATCCACTCTTCCAGTTGGCGAGAGTTCATTTTCGCCTGTCAACACAACGCCACATAATTGACCTGTGGCGGGGGCGATACCATCTACATATAATGACCATTTAGGGAGGCAATCCAGTTGGGGTCAATGAATGAAATTTGATCAACAGTCACAACTCGTCCATCGTGAGGGAAATATATCACACGAAAAAGAGTAGATAGAATAGCTTTCATGGCATAGACATAATCTTGCCCAAGGAGTAAAGCGAAATCCAAGGGGTCTTAGACTACCATGACATCAATAAAGATAGTTTTCCCTCCCAAAGTTACAGGAAACTGAGAAAGGGTCCCTAAAGGTTGATTGGTTCTTCTGTTAAAAGCTAACAAATTCTACGTAATCGGGGCAATTTGAGGACAACCCAAAGCTTGCCAAGCAAAAGAGGAAAAAATGCTAACAGACGCACCTTCATCTATCAACATTTGAGGAATGTCCCGACCACAAACTTGCACTATAATCTGGAAAGGGATGTGAGAGGGAAGACGAGGTCTAGTTAGCACATCCCAATTAAAAAGGATGACCTCATTACTTGGAGGGCATTCTACAGGAGAAGGAGCAATAGCCCCCGACATGGTAGATTATGTATCAATGAGAAAAATAAGGGCAGTGAAGGTTTAATCTCTAGTGGGAGAGTAGGATCGACCGATGGAGAGATCAGATCGACCACTTAGTTTTCATTATCCAAGGGGAGAATGGGGTCGACGGGTGGAAATGGATCGACTACTCGAGTTTCACTCTCTAGAGGGAGAGGGAGATTGACCGAGGGAGAGATCAGATCAACCACTTGGATTTCACTCTCTGTAGGGAGAGTGGGGTTGACCTAGGGTGGGATCGGATCAAACACTATGTCAACTGGTTTAACTCAGGACGTGACTAGATTGACGACATGATCAACCAGATTGACCGATGAAGGGGCTGGATTGATCATTCCATCAACGACACATGGGTTGAGAGAAATCTTGCGATAAGTAGTTGGAAGTTGAGGATGTGAAACATTCATGTATTCCAGGAATTTCGAGGCTTCTTCCATATGAGGGAAAATATGAGTTAGATGACTCCCTTTGCATAACATACACGAGAGCTTGGCTCTACTTTTCTTCTTCCCAACTATATCGTGACTAGTCGACGGGAAGTCATCATCATGTTGTTCAGAGGCTAACGACATGGGTTGGCGAGGATGTGTAGACCATGCTTCTATAACCTTGGATAGACCAGGGCATTCCTTAAGAATATGGATACCCTTACAAATCCTGCAAGGGTACTTGGGCTTACGGGTTGTTTGGGTGATCTTGACATCATCAACATGCCCAGCACGATTAACAGTAACTGGTTGTTTTCCAACATGTTTAGCAGTGGTTAGAGTTTTTGACCCTTGTTTATTTTTCTTCTTATTATTCTTTCGTTTCTTCTTATTCTTATCCACCAGGTTATTAGCTTCAAATCTCTCACTCGGTGAAGAAGATGAAACAGAATAAGACCTTGCAAGTGAAGAAGGTGAAGAATATCTCACTGTTGAAGACGATGAAGGATCAACATGAGGTTGATTCTCTTGGGGGGAAGTTCTTACGACCGAAGCACTTACTGCATTTGAGATTACCTGAGTGGAAAACAACCATATTGACAATCCAATCGTGAGACCTGGAAGGCTCAAAGTAGCGATGTGAGTAGGACCAATGTTTCCATAAGAAGGAAAAACAAAAGGTTCCCCTAGAGCAGGGGTTCCTTCATTGGTCATTTCGGGAACTATCGCCATATAAAACAAATCCAACCAAGAGTCTTCTAGGGAAAACAAACAATAGATGCTAAAAATCTAGGAAGCAAGAAAACAAACAAAACCTTCTCACAATGAGCACACTAGTTGGTGATGAAATCCAACATCGTGGGAATAAAGTAAGAAGGGGCTAAGATAGAGAGGGTGGAAAAGTTACGTTGATGACCTAATTAACGAACTTACACCCTGGTGCAAGATCCCACACATAATCGTGGGTATACCCTCCAAGGAGCCCGAGTGAGTTTGGCCAACGTTGATTCCAGGTACCGTGAAGACTTGACCCTCCATAGTCACCTTGTGTAAAAACCCTAAAGAGATAGGCCACTAAGGTTACCACAAACAACAATGATGCCTAGGGAAACAGTCGACAGTCTAATCCACACACAAGGGCAAGGTATCTAGCCCAAAATCAACTTGAGAGGCTTCCACTCATCATTGTGGGTATACCTTCAAGTGACCCCCACAATACGTGCAATCTCTACACCAAGACCATCAAAGTAGGGTGAGTAACTCTGCCAGTCTCAATGCGACCTTGTGATTGACCCTTGTGTTAGAAGGGCTTCCCAGAACAAAATGTAGTAAGTGGATTTAACTCTCCCTATCACAAGATACTATGTTTGTTTGCAACTTTGGAAAGCTATCTTTCACACCTATTCCAAAGCCCTACGACTAATCTAATGTAGGTTTGCTACCATAAAAGATAAAAATGTCTAATCAATTTTTATAAGCGCTTTATTTTATAGTTGTTGTTACTCAAAAGGAAAATGGCATGGACAATATGGTGTTTTGACCGAATCGAAAGT
The DNA here is from genome assembly GCA_010110895.2 of Picea sitchensis. Taxonomy (NCBI): domain Eukaryota; kingdom Viridiplantae; phylum Streptophyta; class Pinopsida; order Pinales; family Pinaceae; genus Picea; species Picea sitchensis. Next base: position 1,031,488 of record SNQJ01S0000436.1, read on the forward strand.
TATGCAAAGAGATGAAGATGTAATCTTTTCATTTCGATGAAAGCTATGCTACGAGAAGGAGAAAACATTTATCATTCCTAGATGCACAATGTCCCAAAATCTATTAAACTCATCAATATCAAGATTCTCAAGAAATGAGAAAAAGGTATTGTACAACAATGCACGATTCATGGCCCCCTCGGCCATGAAGGGGAAAGTTTTTTGGAATTTAAGACCAAAAAATGCCAAGAATCATGCAATTTCACTACTTCAAATACAAGGATGCCCCCAATCTAATATAAATCAAGAAATTAAATCTTTTTGTTTCAAAAATTTCACTAAAAGCAATAATGAACTTTGTTAAAACAAAGAAACCCAAACTAAAAGTTTTCTTTTAATGCGAACTATTCAGAAGAAATTTAATCTTTCCCTAAACAATTCTAAAGAAAACACATACTTTGTAATTGAAAGACACTCAAAGAAAGAGAATAATCCTTCAAAACCAAACAAAGCAAAGATGGCTAAAAGAAACTCAAATAATGTCAAGCAGATTGTAAACAGATCAATATAGGCTCCAAAAGTTCAATCCAGTTGATCATAGAAAAAATGGGCATCAAAAAGATAGTAAGACCTAATCCAAAACTTTTACAAATGAGTTCGCAGCCTGGTAGTGGGGTACAGTGCGAGAATTAGGGATTCTCGCAGTCTAGATACAGGCAGGGTGCGAGAAGTTCGTACTAAACTGAACAGTAGGGTGCAAACATCAACGATTCTCACAGGCCATAGAAGGTACAGTGCGAGAAGGTTTTTAATCAAGAAAATTTTTGAAAAAGGACAAAACTTTTGAGTGAACTTTCAGATCCAGAGAGTCTAGATGGATCTCCCACTAACTCAGAGACCAAAAATCAAGCAATCAAAGCAAGGGAAACTAGACTAACTAGGAAACAATATTTTTCCCAGTGGGGTCGCCAATTTTTTTATTGGATAAATTGATAGGTGCGGACACTAACTAATCTCCCTAGATCCACCTAGATCTAGAACAAAACACACCAGAACATGACACTTTCCTTAATTTTTAGATATTGAATTTACTAACTAAAGAGGGATGGGTGACATACCATTTAAATGTTGCTTCCTCTCGCCATCACCATCCTAGCTCCATTCCAACGCTCATACAATGATGAACCTGCAAAAGAACGCAACCAACCAAAGTGATAGCAATAGCATAAACTCAATATAAACCTATCTATGTGATCAAGGACTCATACAATAAAACACAACAATCTTTATAGGAAAGAATCATATTACTGTATCATATTAAATGTGAAAGAGAGAATACAACCATGGCCTTGATGTCGTAAGGTCCCTTCCAACTATCCTTCATTCCCCACACACTTTCACTCCAAGAATTCTGAGAGAACAGATCTGATAATATTCACAATCTATCTTGACAAAGGAAAAACTCAAAACCACTCTAACCAAGCTAATAATTCCAAGACAAATCCAACTTAGCCCTTCTCCATGAGAGCTCCTCTCCTTTTATATGCTAAAGAGGATAAGGTGAGGAGGTTAGGATGATCCCACTAAATCATGAAAGCGAGTAATATCCAAACCATTCGGAAGCCACCTCACCATGGAAGTTTCTCCTTCTAGAAGATTCGAGAAAACACTCATTTTTCCCATGTGTAAGCATTCTTGCACCCTACCTATAGGGATGAATGTGAACTCCTCATGACCTAGCTATGATGCATCCTGGGAGAATTAGGTATTCTCACACCCTAGCTATAATGCAGCCTGCAAACTTCCTTTTTTATAGGGTTTTTACAAAGGAAAATGCAACTTCTTTTCTCGGGAAAAGTTCTTCTCCCTTGCTTCTTCAAGAACTCAGGCCACTGACCCTTCTGAAGGAAACATATAGGTTTACATCATTAATGGTCATAAGGATGACAAATATAATGTGTAACACTTTTGTTATCTTTTCCTCTCTCTACGGTCTTACTGGTCCACCTACTCAAACCATTTAAAACCATTTTAGCTTTTTTTTATGCGTACCGGGCTTATCCTCTTGTAGTTTGAGGGTGACTCTTAGTGCTAACATTAATGGGACCATTGTCGGGGAATGGAGTAACAAAATATCTTTCCTTGGGAGAAATAAAATGATGATATCTGATCTTTGATGGTGAAAAAATACCATACACATTCAGACTGCATATCATTCACCTGGCGACTCCATGGTTAAAGAATCCAGTGGCGACTCCATAGTTTTAAGAAGTCATATTTTCAGATGGAATCCATCCCTTATGGATCCAAGTGCTATCACATAGATTTATTTAGGTTCACAGGTGACAACCATGAGTGAAATCAAGTAGGAAAATCCAGTTACAATGGAAAATATCCCCTGCACATTTCAATTCGGGGCCATCTCTAAACAAAGTTGGAAGGTTCCCACAATTAGTAGGGGAATGAAGTTTGGAGAAGGTGCTAAAATAGAAGGTGCGCCTAGATCGGAGATCATGATTAGATCGACGACCTCATATCATTTTGGCACCACAAGCTACATGGTCGTTAAAACCCACAGGGCAGGCCAAAATCAAAACTGTGGGTTTGCAGGGTTTCTACGTGGCGAGAGGCGGTGCATTGCGGGCCTAAAACTGGTGTGGGTCCAAACATTTTTTGATGACCCCGAAATCATGTTCTCTTATAGCGCCATATCAAACAACAACAAGTGGCCACCCCTTAATAGTAAAATCACATCCCGATCTCGAGGATGGCTCATCCAATGAAAGAGGATTGACTTTTGCGGCCACCTGCTTATTCAGTGCCCAATCCATGAGGGGAACGTGGTCACACACTAATAGTCTAGCTATGCTCTCATCCCGAGGAGGATTCAGTTCATGGAAAAGTATTGGTATTTGAAACCTCAACTCAGTCCATAAGTAGAAGGCGTGGAAGCTCTTCCTGAGGAGATAGAACTGTCAGCCTGAGGTACCACGATGTATGGTTTTGTCTTGTAGATCCATATTGACCAGAGCTTGCATCTAACAGGATAAAATTGTGCACATTTTGACAGAGGGATGCGCAAATGAAAGATTTGATTGAGTGGCCAGATCACACTCCTGGAATTTGTGGGCTGAGCTAGTTATAAATAGATCAATCTTAGATTTTGTAGGGGTGGGGGTGTTTTTCAGAGGCTGGAGAGATGAAAGAGTTTTATGAGCAGAGATATTTATTTTTAGTTTGTAAACCTGAGGGCCTGGATTGTAAATATTATGTTATTGAATATTCCTTTGAATTGTTTTTATCATACCATTTTCTTAGTTTACACGTTGTTCTGTTTCTTCTTGTCTGGATGTAATATCTATGATTCATGGATTCCTGTGGGGATGGAGGATATATTGTCATATTTCCCATGTTCATCATTTATCACTCAAACCCTTCATGTTTTCCTTCCTATCTAAATGTAATATCTTTGACTTATGGATTCCTGAGGCGATGGAGGATATGTTACCATCATGCCCATCTTTCATGTTTCATCAGACAGTTTTTGTTTTCCTTCTTGTCTAGATGTAATCTCTATGATTTATGGATTCTTGAGGCGATGGAGGATCTGTTGTCATCTTTTCCATATTTCATGGTTCATCGTACCTTTTTTGTTTTTATTTTTGTCTGGATGTATAATCTCTATGATATATGGATTCTTGAGGTGGTAGAGGATTTGTTGTCATATTTCCCATCTTTCATGGTTTATCACTCATTTTTTTTTGTCTTCTTTCTCCTCATCACCAAATAAGTCCTTTATCTGATAGGCAGTTTAAATGCCTTCATTATACGCGATACTTATGACTCCATAGCCCAATAGTCGAGGAATGATTTGCAATTACTTATGTTATATTTTCCTCTCTCTAGAGTCTTAATGATCCACCTATTGAAACGATTTTACCTTTTAAATTGATAATGGAGTTCGAAAAATCTCCCTACATCTCTGAGCCTTTAGCTTAAGTGTGGTAGGATTCTTTATTATTCCTCAATGCTAAAAAAAAATCTTCGAAAATACATCACTTAGTTCTTTGACTGACTCAGTTGTACTACTTTGTCTTAGGAACCCGATGCAATAGATGAAACTCAAAAAGGTGAAGTGGAACTCCCAGAATAAGCCTCACGAGATCAACTACTCTTCTGGCTTCGTTGCCTAAGATGGCTTTAGCCTTAAAAAATTCTCCTTGAATTCGCTGCAAAACCACCTTCTGATATATTTTTCAAGACCTCCTCGAATAGACTCAAACAAGTCTCACCTAGATCCCCTCTCAAATTGGCTCAAACAAGCCACTTACACAATGAGGACAGACCAACAAGCATTTCTTCTAAAAACTCCCTCTCATCACTCTTGCTTCAAGAGTCACTTGTGACTTTTTTCAAAACTACATAATGCTTGGTTTATATAGTATTGGGGTTGTGGTTCACATCCCAACTTCCTCCCAATATATGGCCTCAAATTGGGTTCTAGATCCCCAAAACAATGGGCAAAATCCACCCAAAGCAGGCTAAAAATCATTAAAAAATCCTTTTATAAATTTTAAAAACCACTTTTGGGAAAATATTGGGTTGCATCCATTTTCTCCCAGCCCCTAGTCAAATGAAGTTCCATGTGGCCATGCTCTAGGCTCCCTTTTCCTCTTCCCCAGGTCCTCTTCTCTTGGTCGCATGGAAGGTTCCCTGGTCTATGGGTAGCCCCTGTCGACCAGGGGCTTATCCCCAAAACCTCACACAATACCACAAAAAAACCAATGTTTGTTGTATGGTGGTTAAGAACCACTCAGACGGTTGGCAAGTGGATTTTAAGTTGTTACCTAGCCAGGAGGTTCATAGTTTGATCTACCAAAAGTGCAAACAAATTTTTGACTTGGCCCTCATTGGCCTTATCTGGGGTTCTACATGGTGCCCTTTGATTGAGCCACATGTCATGCTCTGACTAGCTCATACAACCCATTCATATTCATATCCATTTATCCAGTCAAAAACACGTAAGCTTGTCATATTTCAACCTTAGTTGCTCGGTCAACTTTCATACTGCCATTTGTTGAGCTTCCACTAGTGCCACATCATCGTACAATTTTCCACGTCAGCTTTTGTACAGTGTGACGTGTCAAATTTGTACTGGTCCAACTCGACCTTGAAAATTCCAAATTAACTTGCCATGTGTCACATCCTGGTACTACCACGTGGCACATCCTGGTGCTGCCACGTGACATGATGATGTTAGCATGACATCATGTTGATGTCATCTGCCACCTGTCATCCATGTTAGATATGTACTTTCCACATGTCATGCTGACATACTACTGACGTTGATAGTATGGACTGTTGACTTTGACTTTGAATTTTTACATGTTTGACCTGAACTTCAGATCACGATATCTTTCACATACAAAGGACATTTTCGAAACCAAATATACCACCAAAATCGACATGTCGAGCACTATGTGATGGCATTGGTTTCATCCAAATCCAAGAACTTTGAATTTTTTTCCTTTTTGGATTGTAATGCCCATATATTACTAAGGGTCATTAAGTTTCCTAAACATTTTAAGAAAGTAAACTGAAACAAAACTTCATAACATAATATTGACTTTTATAACAACAACTTCAGTAACTAGATTTATTAATAAATGATAAATGATGTACAGTATGAATTAAATACATAACTTAACAAGTACCTGGATCTGATGCTAATTTATGTTGCCTCTTTGCTTTGCTGTTGCCTTTCTTCTCCCTGCTACACAGATCAACCCTACCACAAACAGGAAAATAACTGCCCAAAACTACTGTCCTCCCTGCCAACTAGGAAAACTACCTAACTCCAGGATATCTACGGATATCCTGGCCCTCCGTGCCCAAAACCTCCAGCAACT
>SNQJ01S0000436.1:1037385-1057802 GCA_010110895.2 Picea sitchensis
CTCTCGCAGCTTCTACAGATCTGACAACTATTGGGGTTTGCTTCCAATCTGACGGCTTAGATCTCTTCTTTTCTGCGCTTAACTTCTGCGCTTAACATCTACGCAGCTTCTCCCGATCCAACAGCTGTCGGGACTTCCGAGTGAGATCCGACGGTTCTCGGTCTCTTTCCTATGCTTCTTGCACATATAAGACTGCTATTCCTCCTGAGCTTAATTTCCTTTGTCTTTTGTTTGCCTGTCATCTTCACTGTTGTAATTGCCATCAATGACAAGTCTATGCTGCCTGTAAAACATGCCATCAATCCTTTGTACATTCTTCCTGCACCCATGCCATCTTCATTGCTGTACTTGCCATCAATGTCAAGCATATGCTACCTGTTAAACATTTTCCAACATATTGCTCCTATCAAATTTTGTAATGTTCTTTTGGGACAACCTTATTTATGGAAACTTCATGTTATATATGAGTTTAGGCCTCGTAGTGTTATTATCAAATTGAACATGAAATTATACAGGATACCCAAGGCAGTCCCTCCTAGTGCTATTTCCTTGATCTCTGCCAAGAAATGCATGAAGGTCATCTCTCAGACTGGGAAATATGTATCCTTCATGATTCTCTCTCAGAGTAATAAAAATATCGTAGCCACATCCAGGGCCTTCGCAACTGATCTCTCCACACAACAGAAGCAAGTGGATAAGGTCATGGAAGAATACTCAGATATCTTCTCCTCTCCTACCGAGGTACCTCTACACTACTAGGTCAAGAATCCCATCGATCTGACCCCAGGCGCACCGCTACCCAATGGTCCAGTCTACCGCTGCTCTCTGCTAGAAAACGAGGAGATCAAGAGGTAGATCCAAGAACTTCTCCACAAGGGTCACATACATCCCAGTTCATCACCTTGTGGGAGACCAATCGTGTCAGTGTAGAATAAATATGAGGCTTGGTGACTCTGCATTGATTACTGAGCCCTGAATAAAATCACAGTCCAAAACCGATACCCGATTCCCCGAATTGATGACCTCCTTGATCAACTCACAAGGGACAAATACTTCAGTAAGATTGATCTGAAGTTTGGCTACCACCATGATCCGGATTTTATGAGCATAACTAAGTGACTACATATTATTAATAGGTTCTTAACACAAAATAACAGAGATACAATAAAATTGGTTTTCTATTCAATAAGGAAATAAGATGAAACTGTAAAATGCAGTGGAAACAAGCTTGTTGGAATGGTGGTGGCTTATCTCTGAGAAGAGATGTGACGAATGCGCTCATTCATAAGAATATGATTACAATGAGGCTTTGAAGGCATTTTTACAATAATAAGTAATGTCAAAAAACCTAGACACCCAAAAACCTAACCCTAGGAGATGAAGCGCCAAAAGTCATGTGGCCCCGTCTGGGTAAGTTAGTATATCAACTTCCCGAGGTCGTAACGTTTTCATATGATCTCCATTTTAGGTGTATGATAGATCGTGAGAAAGGTATCATAGAGGAGATTAATTTTGGGGGATCAATCATGCCCTTGGCTATTATTGGGAAGATTGATTCCGAAAAACCTTCATTTAGGCCCTCAAAATGGCCCTAGAAGTTAAAACTGCTAAAAATAGTAAATTGCCAAAATTGTTAGAAAACTGTTTTGAGCCAGTTGGAAAAGGTGGGTGGCCACCGATATCCACCTGGATCAATCCTCCCTCCTTAGGAAGCAATGGTATCCATTGCATTGATTTCCCCCATCGAATGAGGAATTTTTTGTTGAATTTGGCCCTGGGTGAGCCACTTGCCTTGGTTTAGGAGCTGCCCTGCTTTGACGACTTGATAAAGATGGATCCTTTGGTGTCGAGTGCCCTTGATCTATGTGTACACAATATGATCACTAGATGCCTATTGTATGCAGTTGAGGTTGAGAATTGTTGGTGTCAGCTACTCTGCTATGTCTGAGGTGTCTAATAATGGCGGGAAATAAGAGAGAAGGAGATCCACGTTGAAAACTGGGTGAAGGCCACGAAAAAGAGGAATGTTGAGCTCAAAAGCATTATCGCCCATGGCCTTAGTGATGTTGTATGGCCCATAACGAAGTGGGTGAAGCTTTCGATGGGGTCCTGTAAGGCGTTTTTTCTGCAACTACAACCAAACTTTTTTGCCCACCTGAAACTTATGTGGCATGTAATGTTGATCATGGTGCTACTTGTACTTGTCATTAGACTTCTGTAGGATATCTTGAACTTGTTGGTGGATATGCTAGATCCACTCAATGAACTGGGTGGATTTGTCAGCTTCAGTTGGAGTAAGAGATGATTCGTTCGAGGTGACCGCAAGGGGAAGTGCAACATCTATGGGACCCAATGGTTGGAATCTCAACCCCACCTGAAAGGGTTTGTGGCTGGTTGAGCTATGCAGGGCTCAATTGTAGCTATGTTGGACATAGGGAAGGCTCTCATCCCATGTGCGAGGGTTCTTTGAATTATACATGTGAAGGATATGCACAATCATTCGATTTACGACCTCGGTTTGGCCATCTGTCTGGGGGTGGAAGGTCATGGATTTGGTGATCTTGGTGTCCAATAGTGACCAGAGGCTCGACCAGAATGTGATGAGAAATCGACTGTCCTGATCTTAGAAAATGGTTTGTGGGATTCTAAAATGTACCCAGACTCGTTCAAATAAGATCTTGGCAGTGGCCTCTACTGTGATGTTCTTCCTGTAGGAAACCATAATTGCCATCTTAAAAAAGTGATCAACCATCACAAAAACATAGTCATTTCCCCTCTTGGTGGATGGGAGGACCAACATGTAGTCCATTGAGATGGATTCCCATGGTCTGTCAGGAGTAGGAAGAGGGGTGTATAGGCCCTGTTTCTTAGTGGTTGGTTTGACAATAGTGCAGGCAGTGCAAGACCTGATATACTTGCTGACCTCCTGTCGAAGTTTCAGCCAACAAAAATGTTTCTATAGCATCACCACTATTGTTTCGATGTTGAAGTGTCTTTCCACCCAACTGTAGTTGGATTCCTAGATCAACTTTGCTTGCTCGCTTGATGGAACACAGATATGGCTCAGACGACACAAAAACCCATCCTAAAGATGGACATTATCGACAATTGCATTTTCACCCAACATTTGGTAGGTGGTGGCGAAGTCTGGGTTTGTCTCATAGAGTTGGGGCCATCTAGAGGTCTCATGGCCATAGTAGTATAGCACCATGGTGAGTGTCATGACTAGCAGTCTGTTGAGGAAATGAATGACGGATTGGTGCTTCATGTTTTATACTTGATGTTGAGGTGGAATTGTTGCAAGTATGTGGACCACTTTTGATGGTGATCATTCTACAATTTTCCTTCTGTCTACATGAACTGCAGTGGCTTATGATCAATGTGGATGATTGTCTCCTTCCCAAAAATGTAATGTCTCCATTGGTAGCAGGCTTTCACAAAGGAGTACATTTCTTTGTTGTAAGTAGGGTACTTACAGACAACATCTAATAGTGTATCACTATGATAGGCCACAGGGTGGTTGTGCTGAGTGAGAATGGCACCCACTGCATAGTCTGAAGCATCTGTCTCGATCTCAAAGGGCTTCTGCAGGTCTAGTAGTGAAATCATTGGGGCTGAGCATAAGCGTTGCTTCAAATTGTCGAACACTTTTTTTTGGGACCAGACCCACACAAATTTCACCTTACCACCACCCCTGGTTATTTATCTAAGGGCCCATGCAATATGGGAGAATTCCAACACGAACCTATGGTATAAATTGGCAAGGCCCAAGAAGCTCCAAAGCTCAGTGAGTTTGGTTGGGGCTGGCCAGTCACAGATGACTTGGATCTTGGTTGGATCCACATGTACGCCATGCTAATCAATTGTGTAGCCCAGGTAATGGACCATGTCCACGCAGAAGGAGCATTTTTCCAAGTTGGCATATAGCTTGTGCTGTCGTAGGGTGTGAAAAACCTATTGAATATGTTGCAAGTGTTTGACCCAAGTATTGTTGTAAATGAGAATGTCATCTAGATACACCACTACAAAATTATTGGTGAATGGTCACAGGATATCATCCATTAGCCTCATGAAAGTGGCTGGAGAATTTGTCAAACCAAAGGGCATGACCAACCATTCAAAAATGCCTTCCTTTGACTTTAAGGTGGTTTTCCATGCATTTGCCTGTTCTATCTGGACCTAGTGGTAGCCAGACTTCAGATCAATATTACTAAAGTATTTATCCCCTGTGAGTTGATCAAGGAGGTTGTCGATTTAGGGAATCGGGTATCGGTTTCTGACTGTGATTTTATTCAGAGCCCGGTAATCAATGCAGAGTCACCAAGTTCCATCTTTCTTCTGTACCAACACGATTGAGCTCCCTCAAGGTGATGAGTTGGGACGTATGTGCCCCTTGTGGAGTAGTTCTTGGATTTGTCTCTTGATCTCCTCATTCTCTAATAGAGAACAACGATAGACTGGCCCATTGGGAAGCGATGAGTCAGGGGTTAGATCGATGGGGTGCTTGACCTGGCAGTGCAGAGGTACCCCGGTAGGTGAGGAGAAGATATCTGAGTATTCTTCCATGACCTTATCTACTTTCTTCTGTTGTGTGGAGAGGTCGGCCACAGAGACCATGGATGTGGCTGTGATATTTCACTTATTCTAAGAGTGAATCATGAAGAATACAAACTTCCCCGTCTGAGAGATGACCTTCTTTCATTTCTTAGCAAAGATCAAGGAAATAACACTAGGTGGGACTGCCTTGGGTATCCTGTACAATTTCCTATTCAAAGTAATAATAAAACTATGAGGCCTAGACTCATATAGAGCATTACGTTTCCATAAATAAGGTTGGCCCAAAATAACATCACAAAATTCGAGAGGAGCAACATCACACAATACCTCATATTTGAAGGGCTTGATGTTGTATGACAGTCAGCACTGTCGGCTGATGTGGATATTGCTTCCTTGGTAGAGCCATCCAATGGTGTAGGGTTGTGGGTGTGGTGTTGTCGGCAGGACCAGCTGCTTGACAACCTATGATAAGATGAGTTTCTTCTAGATGCTTTTATCCATGATGAAGTGCAATGAGGTTCCTTTTACTCACATCTCTGAATGGAAGAGGCGTTCTCCTTCTTCTGGCTCATTTGGTTCACCAGGAAGGAGCTTGGTGGTAGAAACGGTGGCACTGGGTTCAACATCAATGATATATCTTCCCCTTTTTGTTTCTGGCTCAGAGTCTAAACCCACATCTGATTCAGAGGATTTCACTTCATCCACCAATGACTGCTTTGAGTGATAGTCAACAGTGTTATACCAAGGGCTCTTATGGAAGTCGCACCACTTCCCGATATCTTTCTTTGTCTTTCTGGTGTCCTTCTTTTCTTGCAGCTTGGAATGGTTGTCTTGATACTATCCATATTTTCTCTATCCTTTGTTTTATGGGTTGGGGCTTCCCTTTCCTGGATTTTGTTTTGAGGGGTTCCCAGGCCCAAATTTCTGCTTCTTTTGTTTGAGTTTTTGCTCGATTTTGACGACATATCGGTATGTTGCTTCCAAGGATGAGATGTTCAAAAATTCCATTTCGGTCTGGATGTATCTATGTAGAGCACTGTGATACTTGAGCACCATATATCACTCTGAATCTTTGATACCCATCTTGGTGCGCAAGTTATGAAAGATGTTTGTGAAATATGGCACTACTTGGTCTCTTTCTTGCCGCAGTGTGGTCCATTTGGTATACAAGTCATCATAACTTCCAAAATGGTAGTATTGTTCCTTGATAAAATAACTGAAGGATTCTCAGGTGGTCGTGACTATAAATATTAAGGTTTCCTCTATTTCCTTTTTTCTCACAGAAAGTTTCCCACCAATATTTGACATGGGGAACGGATTTGAGGAGCGCAAAAGTAATCTTTTCTCTATTTGAAAAGTTATGGACAAACAAATACCCTTCTAGTAGATTCAAACACTTGTATACAACATCTGCATCCATATGAACTTCAAATATAGGAATATCGAAGTTTATTTGTACCTTGAATGGGGTGGCACCTCCGCTCGAAGAAGATGCATCTCCTATTGGTAGTCGCCGAAGGATTTGCGGATTTGCGCAAAACTATCCATCATATCGTTCCTTTGTTGCGTGAGGGCTTCCTCAATCAATAGTTTGAAAGGATATCATGTCCCATCATATTTATTTCATCCTACCATGAGAGGTTTCTTGGACATGCGAGAGCTTTTGTCCTCAAGACAAACAAGCTCAAGACCCAACTCTTTGTACTCCGACCTCGTTGGGGAAATGAATTAAGACGACAAGGAGAAGACCGCTCTGATACCACTGATACGAATTTTATGAGCATAATGAAATGACCACAGATTATTGACAGATGATTAACACAAAATAATAGAGATACAGTAAAACTTGTTTTCTATTCAATAAGAAAATAAGTTGAAACTGTAAAATGCAATGGAAATAAGCTTGTTGGAATGGTGGTGGCTTATCTCTGAGGAGAGATATGACAGCTGCACTCATTTGCAATAAGATGATTACAATGAGGATTTGAAGGCCTTTTTACAATAATCAAGAGTTTCAAAAATCATAGACATCAAAAAACCTAACCCTAGGAGATGAAGCGCCAAAAGTCATGTGGGCCCCGTCTGGGTAAGTTAGTACATCAACTTCCCAGGGTCGTAACTTTTGCATACGATATCCGTTTTAGGCGTATGATATCCCGTTGGAAAGGTATCGTTGATGATATTAATTTTTGGGGCTCAATGATTCCTTTATATATCATTGAGAATATCTATCCTAAAAAACCTTCATTTAGGCCCTCAAAATTGCCCCGGATGTTAAAACTGCTAAAAATAGTAAATTGCCAAAATTGTCAGAACACTATTTTGAGCCAGTCGGAAAAGGTGGGTGGCCACCGATATCCACTTGGATCACACTAGGTCCCAATAGAACATACATATGTATGGAAGAGCACCTTCAATTCAAAAGAAGGTCTTTTTGAAAGGTTGGTCATGCCCTTTGGTTTGACAAATGCTCCAGAAAATTTTATGAGGATGATGGATGATATCCTATGACCTTTCACCAATAATTTTGTAGTGGTGTGTCTGGATGACATCCTCATCTACAAAAATACTTGGGCGTAACACTTGCAACACATTAAGTAGGTTTTGCACACTTGCGACAACACAAACTATATGAAAACTTGGAAAAATGATCCTTTAGCATGGACAGGGTCCATTACTTAGGCTACATCATTGATCAACATGGTGTGCATGTGGATCCAACCAAGATCTAGGTCATTCATGACTGGCTAGCCCCAACCACACTCACTGAACTTCTAAGCTTCTTGGTCCTCGCCAATTTCTATCGCAGTTTCATGTTGGGATTCTCTCATATTGCATGGGCCCTCAACCAAGTAACCAGGGGTGGCGGTAAGAAAACATTTGTGTGGGGCCTGTCCCAACAACAAGCCTTCGATGACTTGAAGAAAAGTTTGTGCTCATCCCCAGTAATTTCATTACTGGACCTGCAAAATCCCTTTGAGATCGAGACATATGCTTCATACTATGTTGTGGGCGTCATTCTCACTCAACACGGCCACCCTGTGGCATATCACAGTGAGAAACTATCATATGATGTTTGTAAGTACCCTAATTACGAAAAATAAATGTATTCCATTGTGAAATCATGTCGCTATTGGAGACATTACATTCTTTGGAAGGAGACAGTCATCCACACTAATCACAAGCCACTATAGTTCATGCAAACCCAAGGAAAATTGCAGAATGACCACCATCAGAAGTGGTCCACATACTTACAACAGTTCCATCTCAACATCAATTATAAAACATGAAGTACCAATCTAGTTGTTGATTTCCTCATCCGATATCCATTCATGACACTCACCACAATTCTAGACTCTTGTTGCCACGAGACCTCTGGATGCCCCCACTTCTACGAGACAAACCCTGACTTCTTCACCACCTACCAAATGTTGGGTGCCAACTAAGTGGTTGCTAATTTCCATATTCAAGATGGATTGTTGTGTTTTCTAGGCTGTATCTATGTTCCATCAAGTGAGCATGAAAATATGATTTGGGAAGATCACTACAGTCGGGTGGCAAGACACTTTGGTGTCAAAATGATAGTGGCAATGCTACAGAAACATTTCTACTGGCTGAAACTTCGACATGATGTTGACAAGTATATCAGGTCCTGCACTGCCTACGTTATTTCCAAATCAACCACTAAGAAATAGGTCCTGTACACCCCTCTACCTACTGCTGATGGGTCATGGGAATCCATCTGAATGGACTACATGTCGGGCCTCCCATCCACCAAGAGGGGAAATGACTATGTTTTTGTGGTTGTTGATCACTTTTCCAAGATGATGATTCTAGTTGCCTGTAAGAAGAACATCACAGTAGAATCCATTGCTAAGATCTTCTTTGAATGAGTATGGGTACATTTTGGGATCCCAAAAACCATTATCTCAGACCGTGATAATCGGTTCCTCAACACATTTTGGTCGAGTCTCTGGTCACTACTGGATACCAAGATCACCAAATCCACTACCTTCCACCCCCAGACAGATAGCCGAACCAAGGTCGTGAATTGGATGATCGTACAAATCCTGCACAATTACAATTCAAAACACCCCCGCACATGGGATGAGAGTCTTTCCTATGTCCAACATAACTACAATCGAGCCTTTCATAGCTCAACTGGCCACAACCCCTTTCAGGTGGGTTTGGGATTCCAACCATTGGGCTCCATGGATGTTGCACTACCCCTGGTGACTAGCTCAGTCGAATCATCCTCTGCTCCAATAGAAGCTAACAAAGACACCTGGTTCATTGAGTAGATCCAACACATATGCCAACAGGTTTAGGATATTCTACAGAAGTCTAATGCCAAGTACAAGCAGTGCCATGATCAACATTGGGTGCCACATAAGTTTCAGGTGGGAGACAAAGTTTGGTTGCCCTTACAGAAATAACACCTTACAGGGGCCCATCAGAAGCTTCACACACTCTGTTATGGTCTGTACACTATCACCAAGGCTGTGGGTGACAATGATTTTGAGCTCAACATTCCCCCTTTCCTTGGCCTACACCCAATCTTCAATGTGGTTGTCCTTCGACCATATTCTCACCATTATTGGACACCTCAGAGATAACAGAGAAGTTGAAACCAACATATATCAACCCTAATTGCATGCAAAATGAATCCAGTGATCATATTGTGGACACACATATCAAGGTCACTCGACAACAAAGGATCCAACTTTATCGAGTCGTCAAAGTAGGGAAGTTTTTGTACCAAGGCAAGTGGTTCACTTGGGGCTAAATTCAATAGAAATTTCCTCATCTGATGGGTGAAATCAACACAATGGAGACCATTTCTTCCTAATTAGGAAGGATTGATCCAGGTGTATATTGGTGTGCGGGTTCAGAGGTTGCAAAGGTCGATGATGGAGGTAATTTCTCAATGCATGAATCCCTAGGTGAATCAGGTAAGATGGAAGACTTGCGAGAGTGGAAACCCTTGTGAGAATCATGGGGGTGGTGAGAATGGTGAGTGAGGAACCCCCAATGAGATGACTTTACCACCTAAAAATTGCATGCGCCCAGGATGACACATGTATTCCTAAAGATGCATGAGTTCCACTTAACACTCATTCCCTTTCCCTAGTAATTTAGGACAACATGCTTATGTCAAACCTTAGCTCTAGGAAATAATAATATAATATTACTCCTATATAGGTAAGCCCTCTATCTTATCCCCTATTCCTAGACAATTAGCCCCTTCCCTTTCCCTACCTAGTGGAGCTTAGTCCCCCATAACTCTTTCTTTATGGTAGGTCTACATGGAGCGATGTAATTTTATTAATGATGTGAGTATTTACATATACAAAATCAGGCTCATTGGCCTTAGCATCTCGGCTCTCCATCCTAATAAACACATAAGTATTCAACTTATAAACACTTGGATCGCCATCCTATAAACATAATTAAAATTCAGCAGGGGCTCGGCCTTGGGGTGTTACAATCCCCTCTACCCACATAACATCTTCATGCTCCCATGTTATGTCCTCAGGACCGTACCAGTTCCACTAAACCTTTACAAGATTTATTTCTTGATTCCAGAGTTTCTTTTTCTTCCAGTCCAATATGAGCACAGGTTGTACAAGAAAAGCGCCTTCTTGCTCCAATTGAATCACATTCCAATCAATCACATGATTAGCATTAGGTATATACTTTATGATCTATGATACATGAAATAAATTATGAATATTCATGGATGTAAGAAATGAAAGCATATAAGATATTGGTCCAATCATTTCTAGAATTTCAAATAGTCCACAATATCTGCCTCCCAACTTGGAACAACTTCCCAGCTTTAGGGAACTTCTATTGGCTTTCACCTTCAAGAAAACATGATCACTCACTTTAAAATCCCTGTGGTTTCTACCTTTGTCTGCATAGCTTTCCTCCTTGTCTTGGGTGGCCTTCAAATTATGTTTTATCTTTAACAATTTCTCTTCCATTTCCCCAAGGAACTCTGGTCCAACCACTACCCTATCAGCTGGGTTGTCCCACCTTACTAGGGTGTTGCACTTTCTTCCATAAAGTGCTTCAAATGGGCGCATCTTCAATGATTCTTGATACACATTGTTGTAGGAAACTTCTACCAAGTGTAGATAAACTTCCCATTTAGATGTTTTGCTCATCACATACATTCTTAACATATCTTCTATCACTTTATTAAATATTTTTGTTTTCCCATCCAACTCAGGATGATATGTTGTGTTGAAGTTTAGATTTCTTCTGAACCCTTTGAATAATCCCCTCCAAAACTTTGAGGTAAACTTTGGGTCTCTATCAAACACAATTGTCTTGGGAATGTGATGCAATCATGCTACTTCCCTCATATAAATATCAGAAACATCATTTTCCTTGTGAGTAACCTTGATAGGAATGAAATGGGAAGCTTTAGTAAGATTGTCCACCACCACGATGATTGCATCATGTTGCTTGCTTGTTCTAGGCAATCCTGTAATGAAATACATTGTTACAACTTCCCATTTCCACTAAGGAATGGGTAATGGATATATAAAACTAGTTGGGTGTATATGCTCAGCCTTTACCTTTTGACACTCGAAGCATTTGGAAATAAAATCAGTAACATCTCTCTTCATGCCCGGCCAATAATATTGGCTCTGGACTGGTGAAACTATTTTTTGATATCCTGGGTGTCCTGCATAAGGTACATTGTTCATTTCTTTTAAAATCACACTCCTCAATTCAAGATAATTTGGTACATAAAATTTGTTTATGTACAAGAGAATTCCATCAATTCCCAATTCATAATCTTCATCTTTCTGCTACATTTTGCCTTGCTTCAATTTTGTTACCAATTCCAACTACTGTAAATCTGATTTTGTAACCTCAAAAATTATTTCTTTAAGATATGTCTGATACATGCTAATGGTTGTAGCATGTGTTTCGTGCACTCTCCTACTGAGTTCATCAACCAACATGCTCTCCTTTCCTTTGATGTGATTGATATCAAATTCATACTTACATAGGGATTCAAACCATCTACTATTCCTAGCATTCAAAGCAGGTTGATCAAACAAATAATTGATACCATTATGGTCTGTCCTCAGCTCAAACCTCTTTCCCATGAGGTAGTGCCTCCACTTCTTCAAAGCATGTAATATGGTTGCCAACTCCAAATCATGAGTGGCATAGAGCCTTTCATGTTCTTTCAATTTTTTGGACTTGAAACATATCACAACTCCTTTCTGCTAAGGACTCCTCCTAGTACTTCTTTGCCTGCATCTGTGCAAAACATGAAATTTTCATTTGGATCTGTGATCTTCAGGATTGGAGCACTGGTTAACAACTGCTTCAATTGATGGAAATTATTTTCACATTCTTTTATCCATTGAAACTTTTTCCCCTTCCTTTGCAAGGAAGTGATGGGATGAGCTATTCTCTAAAACCCTGCAATGAAACTTCTGTAGTATCCAGCTAGACCCATGAAGGATCTAAATTCTATCACATTTTTAGGTGTTTTCAACCCTTTAATGGCCTCAATCTTTTCAGGGTCCACTGCTATCCCTTTTTCAGATATGATATGCCCCAAATAGTAAATTGTTTTTTGATAAAATGAGCACTTGCTCAATTTGGCATACGGATGGTGCTCTCTTAACACTTGCAACACCATCCTCAAATTATGCTCATGCTCTTCCTCTGTCATGGAGTATACAAGTACTTCATCCAAAACGACAATGAAAAACTTGTCTAAATATTCTCAGAAAAAACCATTCATTAGGCACATGAAAACAACCTGTGCATTTGATAACCCAAATGGCACCACTGTGAACTAATAATGACCATACCTTATCCTGGAGGCGGTCTTGCAGATGTCTTCATCTTTAATCCTTACTTGATGGTATCCTGACCTAAGATCTATCTTGGAAAATATCCTAACATCCTTCAACTGATTGAAGAGATTATCAATCCTTGGTAGAGGATACTTGTTCTTTATAGTTACTTTGTTCAACTATTTGAAATTGATGCACAATCTCAATGTCCCATATTTCTTCTTCACGAATAAGATTGGGGAACCGCAAGGTGACACACTTGGGCATATATACCCCTTCTTCAGAAGTTCTTCAAGATACATTTACAACTCCTTCAGCTCTGGTGTACTCATTTTGTAAGGAGTCTTTGACACTGGAGTTGCTCCAGGAATCATATTTATAGAGAAATCAATATCTCTCTTTGGGGGTAGTCCTGGTACCTCCTTGAAAACATCTTCAAAATATTCTAGAACTGCATGATCCTCCAGATTTGGCACCTTATCCTTAGATTCTTCTTCCATATGGGATGCATATATTTGAGAACCTTTCCTGTAACACTTCTTTAGCTACATTGCTAAGATTTCCTGGATAGTAACTACCCTGGGAATCCCTTGGACGTCTCTCTGATTTCCTTCTTCATCTAGACAAGTGAATGCCTTGTTATGGAAGTCTAATATGGAATGGTGTTGGTCCAACAAATCCATACCAATTAGGAAATCATATGATCTAAAAGGAAAGATGTTCAAATATGCCTTGGTACTTAGTCCATTCATTCCCACTAGACATGATTTAACGAACTCAACAACCTTTCTCTTGGCTCCTTTAGCCAACTGCACCAACCACGATTTCCCATGCTTTATTATTGGTAGTTGAAATATTTCCACTACCTTAGGATATACATAGCTATGACTAGCCCCTGAATCAATTAAAATAGTGAAGGAATGGTTATTTATCATACCTTCAGCTTCAATCATGTGTGATTGAAACTCATCTTTCTTGTTGTCCAAGGATGCATAGATCCTCAATACTCTTATACCCATGTCCTCTACCGTTTCTGCTTGCTGAACATTGTGAACAACTCTCACTTTGTCACTTATGCGAGGACAATATATATACCTATGATATCCTTTACATCCACAACATTCTATCGGTGTCTCCCTTGGCCTTTTCTCACCTACTTCAACCATCTTGGGCTCTCTCAAAACAAGCTGACCTTGATGACTATTTTTGAAAAATGGTGGCTTGTTCCCCTTCTGCCTCTACTCCCTTTTAAAATTCTTCTTGTCTTCCCAAGCCCTCTGGAAAATAGGTTTCCCTTTTTGCTAATCAAATAAGCATTTTTCTCTCCTTATGGTTTCTTCCATAGTTTTAGGATCATCATACTGGATCTTGTCACCAATGAAATATGGCAGCCCACTCAGATACCTTTGAATCTTAACTGTCTCATCCTTTATGAAGGGGACATACTTCAACAACTCAAATAATCTTCTTTCATAGTCATTAGTGGACATACTTCCCATCTTGAGTTCGAATAAATCTTTCACTTTCTTGTCATAATACCTCTTAGTTAAGTACTTCTTTTCAAAATGCCTCTTGAATTCTCTCCATGTAAAATTATTCTCTCTGACGTGTTGCACTTTCACAAGTTGATCCCACCATATGGACGCCTTTCCTTTTAGCTGATAGATGGAAATTGTTCCTTCTGTATGAGAAGAGTAATTCTGTAATTGGAAATATTTCCTCATGCCCAACAACCATGCCTCAACATCTTCATATTTCTTGTTATCTTCATCAAAAGTAGGAGGTTTGATCTTATTCATTTCACCTTTCATTTCATCCACTTTAGATCTCATATGATTCCTGATGAGGGATGAACTTGAATTGTTGTGCGTCCTCTTTTTGGAATGCCTTCGAGAGTGTTGTTGATGTTTATTATCACTTCTTCCTCTTCTTTCCTCAATAGGGGTCTCATGACTTCCTGATTTACTGGATCCACTCCCCTTATCCAATTTATTTTCTATTCTTTCTAGGCTTTGCATCAACTTCATGTTGAAGTCTCCTTGTTGCTCCCTGGCTCTCATAATATTTTTGTTATCTGCTCAGTGAATTTGGACATCTCTCTACAAATTTTTAATGATTTTCATCATGCTCCCTTCTTTATAAATCTATTCTCCATGCCCATTGGAGTTCGATCCTTCAACTCCAAAATGGAAATCCATTCCTCTAGATTCATTCTCCGAACTGTAAGCATCTTGTGCCTCCTTCATTTCTCTACACCATGGAACAATTTGGTGTGGTTCTGTTAATTGTTAACTCTACAAAATGTGCAGTCAACTGAATTTTTGTCAGGCTATTGGACTTGAATAATTTTCCCAAATAAATTAAACAATATGATTCAATAGAAAGAATATTAGATTCCATTTTCAGTGAGTTTGGGTAGATCGAGAACCCCTCAGGATTCTATCTTTAAGCCCAACTCTGTTCTACAACAATTTTCAGGTGCTAGCCCCTTTTATTCAGCCCTCAACTCACATGTGACCACAATTGTGACCAAGTGTTATTAGTTGGGTGCTTATCCAGAGCCTTGAAACTTTGGGGCTCTAGACCTTTGGGCTTTGAGAGTTCTCGCAACTCCAAACCTCTAATTCCCCAGAGCGTTGAATTTGGAGAACTCACGAAGAATAGTGGATCGATGGTCCACATATTCCTAGCATCCAACTATTTATATCTATCATGGAACTCCGACTCTAGGATTTTTTGAAGCACTTCTCTACAGGTCCACCAGTGTGTCGGACCAGTGGAATTCCCAAACCAAAAATGAACAGATTTCTCCTTCCCACTAACCAACGGTCATGATCAAATCTGGGATTCCGAGCTTCAGAAGTTATGTACTGTCCACACTCTCAAATCTTACAGAGTACCAAGTCTTTGGGTTGTTGCATTTGTTGCCACATACCCTTTGTCGATCAACGGTCAATATGGACTCCAAAATTTAGGCCTTCGGGAGTCCCCATCCTTAAATAATTATTCCTTGAGTCCTCTGAAGTTCCAAGTCTTTGGAATACAATATATACTACTATGTGTCCCTTCATCATCAACGGTGAGGATTTACTTTGCTCTCCGAAGCTTCGGGAATCTTCAAACTTTAACAATTCTAGAATGAGTTCATCTTCTTTGTGCAATTCATCAGGGTCCCTTCCGACCATACTTGAGGGAAGTGTCACGTGATGGAATAATAGAAGTGGACATGTGGCCCAATCAGGGGGTGACACGTGTCACATTCTAAATGGAATAATCAATCTTCGAAGGGTGCATAACTCACTGACACATGTCACACATCTCGTGTTTCCACATCATCTCAGGTGATGTTAGCAATTCACGTCACTTTGGAACTTCGGGACTTCAAAATATTTTCACATTATCACATTCCAATTCTTACAAATGCTGAACTCCGAAATAGCCAATCTACTGACACGTGTCTCTTTCGATGAACGGTCCGTATTAGCTCTAGACTTCAGGACTCCGGGATTCACCTCTTTCTTCCCTATCACACATAAACTTCATCAAAGTCATGAAATCCTAGGTACTTAGGGGTTAATCCTCATGCACGTTTATCTAGATCTGACGCCTGGAAAACATTATTCTTTCTCCTGCGCAAATCTTACGGCCCAACTTCAAAACTTGTGGTTCCAAACCCACGGTTACTGCAGTCTCTTTTCTTTGCTATCTTTCTTGAACCAGTATACATCCTAATCTTGTGAACACAGTCCCAGTGACACTTTGAACTTTGAGTTTTGTCCCTTTAAACAACAATTCATTCTGAAATCTTTGTCTCGTTAACCACTAACATGGTCCATCTAGGTTCAGTGTCGAAACCTTGGCTATGATACCATTGTTTAATGTCCCCAACCATCAAACTCTATTGGGTAACACTAATCAGACCACTTTATATTTTCTTCTAGCTCTGATACCAATTTGTGACCGTTCCCATCCTCAAACAACCAGATAAGGCCATGCCACTGAATAACTTTGCGGATATATTTACAAATAATACTTAACATGAATAAATAGAGATAACATCTGATATTCATATATATTCCTATACATATCTATCTAATTCAATTTAAACAGTTATAGCATTTTTCTCATGCACATATTCATACAAAAACAACATTAAACATACATGAAATATATACCGACAATTCAAATAACATTATAACTCAATTTCAAGATACACATCATACAGAGAACAAATATTTGGTACTTATATTTTAATATATGACCATCAAATGCATGTAAACCTTCCATGAACCTCCCAGCATTAGACCATGTTGCTCATCACACTCAACAGTGGGTCACCCCGAAGCTGAGACTAAACTCCACCAGACAAGGGATTCCTAGGTTGGAAAGGACAACAATAAAGTCACACAAATCAACAGGAAGGATTTAATCTCAGGATCCACTTACGCCCACAACCCACAAACCCTCATTCCCCACATTCCTATGCCACCCCAGGAGTGTACACCTTCACTATCACAAGTCCATCGGTTTTCCACTCCCCTTCCAAGGCTTTCAGCAACAGGATGGACTAGAAGTCTCATAATATTGTACCTTCTATGGGAATCCCTCCAAGAGAACTCACTTCCACAAAACATTCTCTCACTTGGAGAGAGTTTCTCATAGGCCTTACAACTTGCCTCTTCTATCATCTACTAAGTCCATCGGATAAAATTTGCAGCAAAGAAATTGGGTAAGGCTATGGTAATGACAACAAGCCACACCAGTCCATAGAAAACATGGGTATAAACAACAAAGGATAAGGCATGATATGGATCATACACTACATAGTCGTGTTGTGCTTCACAGGAAGCGTGATTATCTTTATACATGGGTGTGCAGGTTCATAGGTTGCATAGGTCGACGATGGATGTAATGGATCAATGCATGAATCCATGGGTGAATCAGGTAAGATGGAAGACTTGTGAGAGTGGAGACCCTCGTGAGAATGGTGAGGGTGGTGAGAATGGTGAGTGAGGAACCCCCAATGAGCTAACTTTTCCACCTAAAAACTGTATGCACCCATGTTGACACATGTCTTTCTGAAGCTGCATGAGTTCCACTTAACACTTGTCCCCTTTCCCTAGGAATTTAGGACAACATGCTTATGTCAAACTTTAGCTCTAGGAAATAATAATATAATGTTACTCCTATAGAGGCAATCCCTTTGTATTAGACCCTATTCCTAGACACTTAGCTCCTTCCCTTTCCCTACCTAGTGTAGCTTAGTCCCCCATAACTCTTTCTTCTTGGTAGGTATACATGCAATGATGTAATTTTATTAATGATGTGAGTATTTACATATACAAAATCAGGCTCATTGGCCTTAGCATATGGTCTAATAAACACATAATTCTTTCATCTTATAAACACTTGGCTCACCAACCTATAAACATAATTACAATTCCATAGGGGCTTGGCCTTGGGGTGTTACAACTGACCTCAATAAAGGAAAGGAAGAAGAGGAGTAGGCCAAGATAGTGAAAAACAAAGGGTATCTTGAGCAATATTCCATCACAATATATTTTTCATGGGACATGAGGCATGAATATCCTGAACAACATACTAGCAGTCAACAAAAAAATGTTGGGAATCAACATCAAGAAACAAAAAAACAACGTGTCAGTGGAAGGAAACCTAGTGGACAACTACAACAACTATAAGAATACAGGAGCAAAGTTTTGATGCACAAGGGTGTGCAAATTTTGAGTTGGGGGTGATGATGAGCCTAATTAATGTTCATCTCAAAGGCTCATCATAGGCACATATTTCTACCATGATATGACTAAATATTTTCTTTTTGACCATATATAATAATAAGTCATGGAAATTTTTACATGTTTCTTAGTGAATAAGTTTTAAGGTGAAATTTTGTGTATATCATACCTTTTTTTATCTAATTCCTATGAAAAAGAGTGTGTGTAGCATCAAAATGTCGAACCCCTTAAGAGAAGGAGGATTCCTAGAATCAAAGGATTTTGTTTCCCTAAGAGCACTTCCATCCAAGAATCAAGGGACCTTGTCCCCCACCCACCTCTAGGGGGATATCAATTCACTCATGACCACTCCTTAGAAGAAGAAGTTTGATAATCAGATGATATTGGAAGAGAAATCCTATTCCTCCATTTCCTCCCCAATTCAAGTGAAGAGGTTGGGTTTACAAGGATATAAATAGGCCTCTTGTTTATAGGGAGAAAGGATATATTTTTTATATTGTATTGATATGTTTTTAAGAATACTTCTTGTTGGAAAATAGGATATTTTTCTCTTGATGTATTGTTGATTTTGATGAAATAAATATGGTCTTTTTCATAGCTTATTAGATTTATTCTAAGGTTCCTTATGCTTCTTGGGTAGGGCCCACTCAAGAGAGCTCAAGGACCCTGTTGCAATTTCCCTTTTTCTCTACATGTTTAATAAGTTACCAATTAATATTTCATTCTCTCTTGAAGATTAATATCGTCATGCGTGATTAACTATGATTTCTGTCAATTTTTTTATTAACGGTTAGCTTCAATAGGTATCATGTAGAAATAATCAAAAGTCTATTGGGATGTGCTTGGGTGTATTTTCAAGGATGAGAACTTTATATTTGACTCCTTATATTTTAGTATATCTTTTTCAATGATTCTGAAGACTCCTTCTAACATTTCAAGACTCTTTTTGGATTCATGTAGGATTTTCCTGTAGGATTGTTAAGGTTCCTATAGAACTGTTATAGTTCTTGTAGAAACTTCTTGTAGGACTGATTTATCTCTAGATCTTAATTTATCTTAATATTGTTTTCATGAAAGTAGAAATAGACAATAATAAGACATATGGTTTGCTATTGATTCAAAGGTTAGGCATAAATTATATCATTTGGTATATACAATAGTTCAACTTCTTAAATTACAATTTTTTGTCATACAATATAATTAGTTCATGATTTGCATTCAGTTCACTCTTTACTGGGCTTCATTAATTTATTTCATGTTAATAGATTAGATTTCCTTCATTGTAACTTATATTAGATGTTATTTCAAATTGGAATTCTTTAATTCAAGCAATAGTTCAAATTTTCTTTCTTCCATTTCAATTCCCTCCACATTTGCATGCATTTACACCCTTGATCAATCTCAGACCTATAATACCATCAATGCATTCCGCATACACATTGCAAAACACCTATTAAGTTTGTACAAACCCCAAGTTGACAAGTAAAATAACAAGCCAAGGAGGTAGTGGCATTATTTCTACTATTCCTGGGCCCACCAACAACATATGAAATTTTTACCTAAGTTACTTCTATATGTCTCCTCTGTTTTGTAAAAATTTCATAGTCTGAAGAGGCCCAAAAAACAAGTAACAGTGAAAATTCCAAACTGACATGTTTGAAACGGATGTGAGGACCATTCATAAACCCTAACTTCCGTAGAGAATATATCCAAATGAATATAGAACCAACATATTAAATTTTGAACACATGTACACAAAGATCACTCCTCCATATCTGAAACATTTGAAGGTATGAAATGTCCTAGAAAATAAGTTATAGTGAAATTTCCATGATGACATGTTTGAAACTGATTTCAGGAGCATTCAATAACCATAACTTCCACAGGGCATATCTATGAAAGTATAGTGAACCAACATCTGGAATGTTTACCACATGTAAACCATGATCTTTCCTTAGTCTCTTCAAAATTTAAAGGCCTAAAACATCTCAGAACATAATTTACCACAGAAATGACAAGCTTACCTAGAACTAATTTCACAACTCTTCCCTTTTTGGAATGATATTCAATATTTTCTCATCCATTTTTCACACTCACTTTCTCTCAATACTTTCTCTTTTTATACTTTTTCATAACCCTTCATGAAGGGACATGTCCATTAATTAAATTATTAATTCCCAATACCATGGGAAAATACCCCAAACCCATGGGTTTGAAACCACCATTTCACTATTTGATTTTTCACAGGCACACATTTTTTAGTATACTTGTATAT
>SNQJ01S0000437.1:5438-21404 GCA_010110895.2 Picea sitchensis
GATAATTAATTAGTTAATATTATATAAGAAACAATTATTGTTTAGCTAACATCTTAGGACAATCAGATTATCAATTTAATTATAATTAATAATCCTTTACATTTATTTAAGCAGGGTCGTTACACTTTCAACAACTCCATTTTGTTGAAGTGTTCTAGTTGTTGAGAATTGTCTTTTTATTCTTTGTTCTTCACATAAATCCTTGAAATTATTTGAATTAAACTCACCTCCTTTATCTGATCTTAAGAATTTGATTTTTAAATCAGTTTCATTTTCCTAGTTCCTTGAATACCCCAAAACATTCAAAATCTTCTGACTTTTTCTTGAGGAAACAAACCAAGGTCACTCTTGTGTAGTCATCAATGAGTAGCATGAACTATTGTTTACCATAATGTCCTTTTTTTCTTGTGGACCCACATAAATCAATGTGTACAATCTCCAATGGTTTTTCGTAGAGTATTCCTTTGTCTTGAATTCAAATTTTGTTTGTTTTCCATGTTGACAGTGCTTGCACATAGTATTTGTTGGCTTTGTAAATTCTATAATTTCTCTTAAAACTTGCTTCTTTCTGCTCTTGACAAGATTATCAAAGTGTAGATGGCCCATTATCCTATAACAAAGCCAACTTTCATCTTCTTTTCCCAAAAAACATCTTTCTTCTTCGATCTCATTCAAGATATATATGTTGTTTGGAGTCCTTGTCATTTTTTCCACTAGTCTTCTTGATCCTCCTTTCCTTATTTCTCATTCTTTTGAATTGAATATAAGTGTGTGTCCTCGATCACACATTTGGCTCACACATAGAAAATTATGCTTCATATTTTCAACAAGTAGGACATTTTCTTCCACAACATCTTTGTTTCCAAGACTGACTGTGTCTTTTCCTATAATTTTAGTTGATTTATCATTGCCAAACCTGGAAGACCCCTCTTTTTATTTATTTAATTTTACAAAGATGTTTTGTCTCTAGTCATATTCTTTGAGCATCCGTTGTCATTATACCAATGGATTTCTTCTATTTTGGGCTTGTAAGGCAAACCCACATTCCTCAACCTTCAAATCTTCTTGCTTCATTTTCCAAGTCCTCTGTTGTTCCCCTATATGATTAAAAGAAAAATGTGTATTTTCCCTTTAGAAACTTTCAAATCGCTTCTACAATTTCTGGATATGTGTCCAAAATTGTTACATTTGTAGCATTCAATTTCATAACCCAAAGCACAAAAATTGTTATCATTTATGTCAAATGCCTCACGAGGATTTCTGGGATAATTTTCTTCATAATGATTCTTGGGGTTTTCATAGCTACTTATGTTCTAGGTGTTTCTACCTTTTGAATAGGCTCTAGAATTTATGGCTTTATGCCCAAAATTATTGCAAGAATAACACAAGCCAAGAAAAATATTTTTGTACCTCGGAGTAGGTATTCTTCTAGTTGGTGTTGTTCTTATGAGATCATGATACTATTCTATGGTTTTATTCATTGTTGGTGGTTGATTCCATGTTCCTCTAAATGCACGATCTTCTTCTTGATTCTTCTTTATTTCTAGTTTTTGTATGTCCTCCTTTAGAGGCTTGCATTCTTATTTCTTGATGGAACCTTTGATAGTATTTGCATAACTTCTTTACTCTACTTCATTCATTTTCATCATAGAGCTTGAACCCTCATCTGTATTATTTTGTTTGTATCCAAGTCCAAACTTCTCATAGAATGTGTAACAACCCCTCCATTACAACTACGAATAACAAAGTACAATAGGTAAAAAAATAATTAAGCATTAGGAAATTAATGTCTACACATAACTTATAGCAATGCATGATCAACACGACATCATAATTAAAAGGAATTACAAGCGGAACATCATCGAATTAATAACGACACAAGCCAATGCATTAACATAAATGATAGTGACACCGGATCAACACATAAACATAAATAGAAACGCAGTTCCACACCTCATAATCAACTGAAGCAATTATAGATAATGATCAACCATATAGTTTAATAATAAATAACTACCTGCCCAACCTATCCTGCATATTTAGGACCTCGAGGACACATAAGCAACGCTCAAGCCTAGGATTCATTCGATTGATTTTGACCATTTAAGGTCTTAGAGATGGTGATTGTTCTGAGGAACAAGGAGGTGTCTAATTGCCATTAAATAATCAAAACTCATAACTCTAGTCTAGATTATTCGTCATACATCTACATCATTACATGGTGCAAGAGTAATCTAAATTCTAAAACAATCATACATCAGCATATTCAGTGGCGCAATAGAATCTAAATACTCAATCAATCACGCATCGACATTACATTCATGGCACAAGAGTAAGCTAATTACATAATTCATTTTACATCAGCCATTAAATTCATGACGCAAGATTTATCATCAACTTTATTTTCATGATGCAAGAGTATGAAAATTATTTAACCAAACACACGTCAACATTTATTCGTGATGCAAGATTAAGCAAAATCCTAACCGGTCATACATTGCAGTAATTTCATGGCACGCGAGTAATCATCAATTTTATAATATCTACAAGCACATATGTACTAGTTAGGTGGTTGTAA
Organism: Picea sitchensis; assembly: GCA_010110895.2. NCBI lineage: Eukaryota > Viridiplantae > Streptophyta > Pinopsida > Pinales > Pinaceae > Picea > Picea sitchensis. The sequence goes on from SNQJ01S0000437.1 coordinate 8,017, forward strand.
ATTCTTATGTTTAAATCTTTCTTCTACTTTTCCAGTAACTACTATATCACTATGCACAAGCGGTATGGTTGATATACTCAAATACAACCCCCCTATGTATTGCATATTAATATTAATACCATCCTTCAATTATTAATTATAGTTGAATGTATAACTTCCTTTTCATAATTACACATGTTTTATGCAAGACAGACTATGAGTAGGAAAACATATCAATATTAATACCCCTTCTTCAATTTAATCTATTATTGTTTATGACATAACTTCTTCAACATAGATACATATAAGTTATGCCTATATGCCAAATAAAAGTGAGAGAACATCTCAACTAACTTTAAGGAAAACCAGTTTAAGTAATAATTCCACCAATTCATTTATGCATGTCTAGGATAAGAATAAAATAATCAAATGACTTTTTGGAATTAATTTTAAGTTAATACTTTAACCAAGTCATTTACAACTTTCAACACTTGTACAAGATTTAAATGTAGGAGTTAGCTCTCAACTAATCCTAAAAGGAATCAAGTAAAATTTAAGAATGTTCACAACACAATTAAGCATATTGAATAAGGAGTTTGAAATTCATCACTGCTATTTGAAGAGGTCAAAAATATTTTCTCACCCAACACGAACAAAATAATAAGATTTGTAAAAAGTAGTCTACTAGTGAATTAAAGGACACTCTAACTATTAAAAGTCAATTTTCCAAGTTGCGGTTTTATAGGGAAAACCGTTATAGATCAAATGAAACACTCTCTACGTGCTCTTAAGGAAGAATGCAAGTTCTATTCGTACAGGGTGATTGAATGTCAGTTCAGGGGTGTTTTCATACATGATATTGAAATTAAATACATACTATGAAGGTAAATATTCAAGGTGGTTCAATAGAGTCCAGGTTCAATAGAGGGTTTTATTGAAGATAACACTCGACTTTGTAAACTAAACAATATCGAAAAGGGATTCAAATCAAAACGATTAGATGCAAATGAATTACCTCGAGAGGAATAGGGATACGAAAAATAATAGGGATGAATAAGGATACATAATGTAATACAATTTGTAATTGAAGGAAATTTTTATTAAAGGGAAGATCTCCAAGAAAAATGAGTCCTAGAGTTTTTGAAAAACGATAATACGAATGAAACGAAATCACAATGGAAGGGTATCTACGTCCGGAGCAAAATCATATAAGAAACACCAAGATGGGGATCCTCGCAAAGCAGGCGTGAGACCAATACCAGCATAAACTTGATCAAAGGGGAAGGCATCTCAAGTCTAACAGTCTAGGAAATTAAAATAAGGATTTAGGGTAGTTCAACTTCGGCTGACTCGCTAATGGAGGATTTCATATGTCTTATCAAATGAGGATTGGCTTATTCCATCCAAGAGAGAAAAAAAAAATGAGGATGAAAATTAACCACTCAGACACGAAATTGTGAGAGACTCACAACATTCAATAAATTCACCACATGTTATCAGATAAGTTTAATAGGATCGCAGCCCCGCACCAGACGGAATTCAAGTGCACCAATGGAGAAACCAAGGGACGAAATGACAAAGTAGGTATTATCACCCCTGCGCCAGAGGAAGCGTTCAATGGCCTCGACGTTTAGGGCATTCAGGGGTGATTTCATTACACGGGAAAAAGGGAGAGAAGATCACAACACTCATCTCTATGGGGGCTCAATAATGTCATGGTGGGAAAGGGCTCCCTTTCTTAATGATTCGCTTCCAGAATAAGCCATTACAGATTCTCAATGGATTCTAGCCTACATATCATCCGAGAGAAATCATCAGTTTTCTTCTACGATACAATCGCTCGACAACAGATCGGCTAGGTTTTGAGAGGGATACTAGATTTGTGCATGGTCATGAGTTTGGAGGGGAACCGTGCCAGGGATGCGGGAAAGGAAGAGGTTGCACCAGGGATATTCTTCCTCCCCCATAGGTGGAACCATTATTATTATGTTTCAAGGTGTTGTACGGGGTAATCTCTAAGTCAAGGGTCCTTACTGGCTACGACTAGAGTAAAATCCACTCAAGCTCGAACCCCTACGATTAAGAATCGCAAAAGGGAAGGTTGATTCTCAAGTGGTGATACTTGGATTTCTTCCTATCGTAACCTACAAGGATGAACTCCATATCCCATCAACATAATGTACATGAGAGATTCGCTTAAAACAATCAATATTAGTAAAATAAGAACGAATTCGCCCTCCCAATTTGATCTGTAAAAGTGCAAAATTGTGTGTCAAATAATTTAGCGAACCATAAAATCCATATGCCAAGATTGAGTCATTGTCCACTACGATACAAATAATTTTTTGTTTCCATTACATAAATGGTTTTAATAAACAATAACACAAAACTCATATCTGGATTGATTTGAACCATGTAATACAATAAGAGATATCAACGCCCATAATTACATGTAAAATTTATCTTACGATCATAAATTTTGGAGGTACCCACACTGAATAAATTAACAAGACAAACTAAATTGATGAATATCGTAACCTAAGGAGAAGAATCTGAATTTGTTCTCCCTTGCTTGCGCTCCTTCTCGCCTCCCAGTTGCTACCCGTCGAGACTTCATCGGTACCTCCCAGCCAATGCTAGGGATACTCCTCTTCCCCCTTAGCCCCCCGAGCCACAAAGTGGCCACGCACACACACAACCAAAAATCCTCTAGCTCCCAAATTCCCCTGCAAGGTAGAGCCACCACTNAACAAGACAAACTAAATTGATGAATATCGTAACCTAAGGAGAAGAATCTGAATTTGTTCTCCCTTGCTTGCGCTCCTTCTCGCCTCCCAGTTGCTACCCGTCGAGACTTCATCGGTACCTCCCAGCCAATGCTAGGGATACTCTTCTTCCCCCTTAGCCCCCCGAGCCACAAAGTGGCCACGCACACACACAACCAAAAATCCTCTAGCTCCCAAATTCCCCTGCAAGGTAGAGCCACCACTCTTTCTCTCAAGCTGGGTATCCCAACTCTCACAAGTAAAACTAGTCAAAATCTCTGCAGCATAACTTTACCCATAACCCATGTGATCCTATTCTCCTCTAGGCCATTTGTTTTATAGAATTTCTCCATGACACATTCCCACTTGCAAAATTAATTTGTCTTTTAATTAAATAATTTAGAATTATTTCCCCTTTACACTTGTCACCCTTTCCCCCAAGTTGCACAAGTAAATTTCTCAATTTATTTTTATTAAAGACAATTTCCCTCACCTTTCCTAAAATCACTTCTAGTTGTCTCTTTCTTCCCCTTATTCCCAGTTAAATACTAACGCCTTACTAAATCTAAGTTGAGTTAAAATAGGATTCTTCCTTGGTTAGACTAGTGTTAGCTAGACTCTATATTCCTTTCTATGCATTCACATTTTCTCATACTTGTTTCTTTCTTATTTTAAAAACTCTCTTTTAATATTTTATTACTCATATGTGCCTTAACTCAAATCTTTAGGATTATGTCATGTTACTTAATTCTTGAATTTATTTACCTCATTCCCCTTTGGATTTAGTTAATAATTTAGTTTTAGTCTTCTCACCTAGCTTAGATTTAGGCTTAATTTTTTACTAGGCTTATACTTTCACTTGGGATTCACAATTAGTAATTTCAATCCTTAGTTAATTAATTAAATGAGTCAATTCTTAAATATTTTAGAAGGTTTGATTATTCGCTCAAGGTTTTCTAGGTCACCTAGATTCATTGACTCAATTTTTATTTATGAGACGTGCCCTTCAAGACACACTCTGTGCTCCAAGGGTGCCACTCGCCTTTGACTGGTTTTGGTAGTTTTTCAACCCCTCATGTCAGCACTCCATTCAGGAAACCTTTTGAGAGACTAAGGGCTTCTAAGGAATAAGGACCCTACCTTATTGTGTGCCCCTTAGAAATATTCGTGAGCGACTATCTCAGTCTACCCTCATGGAATCGTGGACCCCTCGAACTAGGTAATTGTTAACATACTATTCGAGGCACAACGGGAGTGTTGGTAGGATGTGACAGGGACTCTTCCACACCTCTCCCTCAATATATGGTCTATATGCATGCCCCATTTACTCCTTATGTGAGTCAGATTAGCAAGCAATCATCATCCTGCATTCATTAATGAAACAGTGTCAATGATCCATATACAACACCATAGTATATAATCGATCATATTTCACATATGCATAAATGAAATACTCAAACCAATACGATCCACTCCCTGATTCAATCTGGAGTCCAAGGAGGTCCATCGATGTCATAGGCATCCACAATCTGTAAAGTGTCCTACACACTCTGAGAAAAATCATGAATAACATTTGTCAATTTGCATATATCAATAACATCAAATCATAATCATAAACATCATCATAAATATACGCAAGTGAAATATACAATCATGTACTATAACTAAATCACTTACACGCAAGTGTCCTGAAAGAATAAGTCGATAAAATGTACTCGCAAGAGCGTGATGTTACATACACCCCCTTTTGTTTTAAACTTCATCCTGAAGTTGTATATTATATAATATCCAGTAAATAAAGTATCTGACAAGATCTGCATGTCTAATATATCAAACAAATACAGAAACTACTGGCATATATCATATGCATCCTCCCAGGTAGCCGAGTGTGGACTATAATTGTCCCACTAGACATTGACATGATCAACGGTTCGATTCCATAGCTGTTGAATCTGATGGTCTTGAATGTGGATTGGCTCCACTGTGAGTGGACCCTTGTTTGACACCTGCAAATAAATCAACCCTCGTCTGACACCTGCAAAGAACTCATGTCAATCACATGTGTAGGATCACTAACATAATCTCTCAAAACAGATACATGAAAAACATTGTGCATACGCCTCAAAGAATCAGGAAAGGCTAGTCGATAGGCCACGGGCCCCTTCTTTTCCACAACTTCAAAGGCCCCACAAACCTAGAAAATATTTAAGCACCCTTTCCAAACTTGATCGAAATCTTGTGCAGTTTCACCCGCTAGAAGGCTCGGTTGCCAACTTCATAATTGTGGTCGATGTGATGTGCATCGACATAACTCTTATGTTGATCTTGCGCTTCTTTAATCCTGTGTCTTCTCGATTGCATTTTTTATTCCATTTCTTGGATTGCTTCTGTTCCTACTAGGACCCTATCCTCAAGTCGATCCCAAATCAATGGCATCCGACACAATCGCCCATAAAGAAACTCAAATGGTGCCATCTTAATGGTAATTTCATAGTTGATGTTGTATGAAAACTCTACCAGTGGAAAGAACTCTTCCCAATGTTTATGTTAGTCCATTACATACATATGCAACATATCTTCCAAAATTTGGTTCATTTTTTCTGTCTTCTCACCGGTCTTAGGGTGATACGTTGTACTAAAGTTCAATTGTGTCCCCAAGGCCTCTTGGAAACTGGCCCAAAAACGTCCTGTAAACATCAATCCTTTGTCAGATATGATCCTTTTTGGCACGCCATGTAATATTAAAATCTCACTTATAAAAAATCTAGCTATGTCTGGTGCTTCATATGTCATAGGCATAGGGATAAAAATGTCCACTCTTTGTTAGAGTGTCAACTACCACGGAAATTGAGTCGTGCCTCCTTGTCGTTAGTGGAAACCCAACAATAAAGTCCATCGAAATGACCTCCCATTTCGATTCCGGAATAGCGTGTGGTTGTAGTAATCGTGTCAGATGTATATGTTCATCCTTCACTTACTGATATTCTAGACATCGTGCCATGTTAATAACTATGTCTTCCTTCATTCCTCTCTAGAAGAATAAATTCTTAAGGTATGCCCTCATCTTCGTGACTCCTGGATGAGCCATGTACACTGCTCCATGAACTTCGTTCAAGATTAAACTTCTCAATTCATCATTAGGCGGTATGGAAATCTTGTTATTATACATCATCAGTCTTTCATTATCCAATGTATAACCTTCAAACTTTGGTACCATCATGGTGTCTTATCCGATAATTTCCCTAACTTCCTTGTACCAGTCATCGTCGATCTGTATAGTTAGAATCTTTTCTCGAAGATTTTTATGAAGGGGTATTACTGAGAATATGCGTGGTCTCTAATGCAACGCATCTACCACTATGTTCACTATTCCTTTTATGTAAGTAATCTCAAAATCATATTCTCTAGGAAACTCCAACCAACGCCTTTGTCTCACGTTTAGGTCACTCTACATAAATATGTGCTGCAATCCACTGTGATCTATTTTTAGTTTGAAATTTCATCCAATAAAATAGTGTCTCCACACTCTCAAGGCATACACAATGGCCAATAACTCAAAATCATGTGTTGCGTAGTTCTCCTCATGCTTTCTTAATTTCCTTGAGATGTAAGTGATCACTCAACCGTCTTTCATCAAAAATCTGCCTAAGTCATCTTTGGATGTGTCTGTCCTTACCAAGAATTCCTTGTCCATGTCGGGGACCTTTAGTATTGGTGTTGTTGTCAATATTCCCTTAATTCTTTGAAATTCTTTCGTGCACTTCTTGGTCCATACAAACTTCTTGTTTTTCTTCTGCAATTCTGTGCTCGGATTTTATATCTTCAAAAAACCTTTGACGAAGCATCGGTAAAATCCCGCTAAACCCATAAAGATGCGTACTTCTAGTAAGTTTTTCGGCGCAAGACATTCCATAATATATTCTACCTTTGTTTGATCCACAACGATGCCTTTGTCGGAGATAACATGCCCTTAGTGAATCCTTGATTGGTAAAAAGAGCATTTCGACAGTTTCCCGTATAATTTGTTTTCTCCTAAACACTATAGTAATAAGCGCAAATGTTCGCCATGTTCTTTTTTCATCTGAGAATATATCAATATGTCATCAATGAATACTTCAAAAAACTTATCCAAGTATTCACAGAACACCCCATTCATCAAGCTCATGAATACCCCTGGGGCGTTTTTCAGTCCAAACGGTAAAATGATAAACTCATAATGTCTGAACCTTGTCTTGAATGTTTTCTTAGGAATGTCTTCCTCTTTAATTCACAATTGGTGATATCCTGATCTCAAGTCGATCTTATAAAACATCTTCTCTCCTTTCATTTGATCAAAAAAATCATCTATTCTTGGCAACAGATATTGGTTCTTGATTGTTGCCTTGTTCTATTAACGGTAGTCAATATAGAGTCTCCACGACCCATCCTTCTTTCGTATGAAAATAACAGGCTCACCCCAAGGTGACACACTTGGATGTATAATTCCTAGGTCCAACGACTCCTTCAGTTGCATTTTCAACTCTTGTAACTCAGGTGTCGACATCTAATAATGTGTTCTTTCTATCAGTTCAGTTCCAAGTTTCAAATCGATTATAAACTCCAATTCTATTTCGACTGGAAAACCTTGTAACTCTTTTGGAAACACGTCTGAAAATCATCGTACTACTGGAAGGTCTTCCAATCCTTCTGCCTCGCCTTGTTCATTTAGCACCAAGATTGTGTATAACTTGCAACCTTTGCACATGCTCTTCTGCAGCTGTAGGGAACAAACGAACCTTAATGACACTCCATGGTTTCTTCCTATGATCATTCTTCTATGTCCCTCATCGTAATTCAAACTCAACCGCTTCGTCTTATAGTTGAGTATCGCATCATGCGATTCTAACCAGTCCATATCGATCACAATGTCATAAGATCCTAAGATCGTGACATACATGTCAGACTTTGTTACAAAATCTCCCAAGTTAATGTGATAGTTTGAAACCCTTCCTCCAACCTTTTGTTTGGCACCCAAAGCCATTTCTACGTACCTAAACTCGTCTTATTCAACTTCCTTTACCTTAATTATTTTCAGCGTTGCACTAGAAATAAATCTCTCTATAGCACCGGGATATATCAAAATACTAAAATTTTGCTTGGCAATGGTACCTGACGTCTCGAGAACAGTGGATTAGTGCTCGTCCTGACGGTTATTCATCGCTTCATGAATCTTATGGGCTTGATCTCCAACTGTAGTATGTCATGTTGACCTGACTATTGTGTCCCTCTCAACTGGACAATATCATTGGTAATGTGTCTCTCCACATGTCCAACATCCACTCTTCAGTCCAATACTCCTGGTACCCAAAGTAGAAGTCATTAGCCTACCAGCCTAGAATCCTGGTTTGTTCTACTGAACATGCCTAAATTGTTGTTGTTTCAGGCGACGTTGTTGTTGATGTTGTGTTCCTCTGTAGGGAGTCCTATGTTGAGGAGTCAGTTGTCGTGGTGTCATGAACGTGGATCCTCTCGACATATCTCGATATCCTGATGTATGTCTCGTTGGTGTCTGATGTTTTTGCGCACCTGTAATCTTTTGTCCAATCGGTCTTGCAGGAGTCCTTCCCTGACCCCCACTGGTCATACTATGAGGGCCTTATGGACTGTGTCATGCAATGTGTCTTTCATTACTATCCTCACCTTCAAACGAATGTTGAAGTTAAGTCAAAACACAAAATGTTTGAACCTTAGCTTCTTAGTGTTCAAATGTGGAGCATACCTAAGAAGCTCCATGAATCAGGCCTCATACTCTAGCATTATACAACCACCCTGTCATAAGGCGTTGAACTCATTGAGTTGGCGCTCAATGAATTCCTCCGATAAACACATCTCCTGGAACCACTCCTCAAACAATTCCCATGACACGTCTTCGACGACCATGTTTAGTTGAGGTAGAAGCATCTTCCGCCATAGAAGAGTGTTCCCCTTCAGTTGAAAGACCATCATGCGGACTTTCATGTTGGAGGTGTAGTCGCGAAGTGTGAAGAAAATCTCCATGTTATCCAACCATGCCTCGACGCTTGAGTCGTCTGTGGCACCCATGAACTCAAGAAACTTAACCTTCTCAAGTTCTCAGTGAGTGCTACCACTGCAAGTTGGAGCTTGTTATGGTCCCTCATTCGGTACAGGTGCCTTGGCCTCATCTCTATCTAGTCGGTTAATCAAGGCCTCTAACATCCTCTGAAAGGACCTCATCAAACCAACCACATCCCCCATAACAATATGCTCATGTACAATGACTTGTTATTCTCCTTGGGGGTTAGACCCCTCAGGCGTGGATGTTATTGGAGGCATCGCGCCTCTGCCCCTAGCACCATGACGTCCTCTAACCATGATTACATGCATGGACAAATTTCAATTTTTAACTATCAATAATTTATTAATTAAGTGTCAAATACAATGGAAGGTGTAATGATTCCAGGTCACAGGGTTGAACCCACTCTGATACCATATGTAACGGCTCCTCCATTACCACTACGAATAGAGAAGTACAATAGGTACAATTTTTTTTAAGCATTAGGAAATTAATGTATGCACATAATTTATAGCAACGCGTGATCATACGACATCATAATTAAAAATGATTACAAGCGACACATCATCGAATTAATAATGACACAAGCCAACTCATTAACATAAATGATAGAGACATCGGATCAACACATAAACATAAATAGCGATGTAGTTCCACACCTCACAATCAACTAACACAATTATACATAATGATCAACCATATCGTTGAATAATAAATAACTACCCGCCCAACCTATCATGCATGGTTGGGACCTCCAGGAGACATAAGCAACGCTCAAGCCCGGGATTCATTCGATTGATTTTGATCATTTAAGGTCTCATGGATGGCGATTGTTCTGAGGAACAAGGAGGTGTCTAATTCCCATTAAATAATCACAACTCATAACTCCAGTCTAGATTATCCATCATACATCTACATCATTACATGGTGCAAGAGTAATCTAAATTCTAAAACAATCATACATCAACATATTCGGTGGCGCAATAGAATCTAATTACTCAATCAATCACGCATCAACATTACGTTTATGGCGCAAGAGCAAGATAATTATATAACTCAATATACACCAGGCATTAAATTCATGACGCAAGATTTATCATCAATTTTATTTTCATGATGCAAGAGTAAGAAAATTCTTTAACCAAACACACGTCAACATTTATTCATGATGCAAGATTAAGAAAAATCGTAACCGATCATACATTGCATTAATTGCATGGTGCACAAGTAATAATCAATTCTATAATAGCTACAGGCACATATGTTCTGGTTAAGTGGTTGTAAATTCTTACTTTTAAATATTTCTTCTACTTCACCAGTGACTACTATATCACTATGCATAAGCGGTATGGTTGATATACTCAAGTAGAACCTATTGATACCATCCTTCAATTATTAATTATATCTTAATGTATAACTTCCTTGTCATAATTACACATGTTTATACTTATGCAAGACTAGGAGTAGGAAAACATATCAATATTAATACCCCTTCTTCAATTTAATCTATTATTTTTTATGACATAACTTATTCAACATAGATACATATAAATTATTCCTATGCCAAATAAAAGTAAGAGCACATCTCAACTAACTTTAAGGAAAACAAGTTTAAGTAATAATTCCGCCAATTGATTGATGCATCTCTAGGATAAGAATATAATAATCAAATGAGTTTTTGGAATTAAGTTTAAGTTAATCCTTTAACCAAGTCATTTACAACTGTCAACACATGTACAAGATTTAAATGTAGGACTTATCTCTTAACCAATCCTAAAAGGAATCAAGTAAAATTTAAGAATGTTCACAACACAATTAAGCAAATTAAATAAGGAATTTGAAATTCATCAGTGCTATTTGGAGAGGTCAAAAATATTTCCTCACGCAACATGAACAGAATAATAAGATTTGTAAAAAGTAGTCTACCATTGAATTAAAATACAGTCTAACTATTAAAAGTCTTTCCAAGTTGCGGGTTTATAGGGAAAAGCGTTATAGATGAACTAAAACACTCTCTGCACGCTCTTAAGGAAGAATGCAAGTTCTATTCATCAACGTGGGTGATTGAACGTCAGTCCAAGGGAATTTTCATAAATGATATTGAAGTGAAAGACATTATATGAAGGTAAACATTCACGGTGGTTGAATAGAGTCCAGGTTCAATAGAGGGTTTTATTGAAGATAGCACTTGACTTTGTAAACTAAAAAATATCAAAAAGGGATTCATATCAAAACAATAGATGCAAATGAACTACCTCGGGAGGAATAGGGATATGAAAATGAATAGGGATACATAATTTAATACAATTTTTAATTGAAGGAGAGTTTTATTAAAGGGAAGCTCTCCAAGAAAATTGATTCCTCAAGTTTTTGAAAAATGATCGTACGAATGAAACGAAATCACAATGCAAGGGTGTATACATCCCGAACAAAAAAAATATAATAAACACCAAGATGGGGATCCTGGCAAAGCTGGCGTGAGCCCAATACTTGCCTAAACTTGATCAAAGGGGAAGGCATCTCAAGTCTAACACTCTCGGAAATTAAAATAAGGATTTAGAGCCGTTCAACTCCGTCTGAATCGCTTAGGGAGGATTTCATCTGTCTTATCAAACGAGGATTGGCTTATTCCAACCAAGAGTGAAAAAAAAAACGAGGATTGGCTTATTCCAACCAAGAGTGAAAAAAAAAAACGAGGACAAAAATTAACCACAGAAACGAAATCGTGAGAGACCGACAATGTTCAATAAATTCGCCACGCGTTATCAGTCAGAAAGAGATAAGTTTAAGAGGATCTCAGCCCCGCGCCGGACGGAATTCAAGTGCACCAAGGGAGAAACAAACGGCCCAAATGGAAGAGTAGGGATTCGCACCACCGCACCAGAGGAAACGTTCAATGGCCTCGACATTCAGGGCTTTCACGAGTGATTTCGTTACATGGGAAAAAGAGAGAGATGATATCATCACTCATCTTCGCGGGAGCTCAGCAATGTCATGCTGGAAAATGGCTCCCTTTCTTAATGCTTCACTTCCATAATAAGCCATGACATATTCTCAATGGATTTTGGCCCGCATATAATCGAGAGAAATCAAAGATTTTCTTCTACGATACAACCGCTCGAAAACAGATCGGCTAGGTTTCGAGAGGGATACTAGATCTATGCATCGTATTGGGTTTGGAGGGGAACCGTGCTAGGAACGCAAGGAAGGATGAGGTTGCACCAGGGCTCTTCTTCCTACTCCATAGGTGGAACCATTTCTATTGTATTTCAAGGCGTTGTACAGTGTAATCTTTGTGTCAAGGATCCTTACTGGCAGCAACTAGAGTAAAATCCACTCAATCTCGAACCCCTACGATTAATAGTCGCAAAAGGGAAGGTCAATTCTCGAGTGGTAATACTCATATTTATTCCTATCGTAACCTGCATGGATGAACTCCATATCCCATCGTCGTAATAAACATGGGAGATTAGCTTAAAACAATCAATATTTGTAAAATAAGAACGCATTTGCCCTCCCAATTCGATCTGTAAAAGTGCAAAATTTTGTGTCGAGTAATTCAGTGAACCATAAAATCCATATGACAAGATTGGGTCATTGTCCACTATGATACAAATAATTGTTTGTTTCCATTACATAAATGGTTTTAATAAACAATAACACAAACATCATATTTGGATTGATTCAAACCATGCAATACAGTAGGAGATATCAACGTCGATAATTACATGTAAATTTTATCTTACTATCACAAATTTCAGATACCCACACTGAATAAATTAACAAGACAGACTAAATCGATGAATATCGGAACTGAAGGAGAAGAATCCTAATATGTTCTCTTTTTCTTGCGTTCCTTCCCTCCTCTCATTTGTTAATCATCGAGACTTNACTATGATACAAATAATTGTTTGTTTCCATTACATAAATGGTTTTAATAAACAATAACACAAACATCATATTTGGATTGATTCAAACCATGCAATACAGTAGGAGATATCAACGTCGATAATTACATGTAAATTTTATCTTACGATCACAAATTTCAGATACCCACACTGAATAAATTAACAAGACAGACTAAATCGATGAATATCGTAACTGAAGGAGAAGAATCCTAATATGTTCTCTTTTTCTTGCGTTCCTTCCCTCCTCTCATTTGTTAATCATCGAGACTTCACCAATACCTCACACCCAACGTTAGGGGTTCTCTTCTTCCCCTTATCCCCCGAGCAGCAAAGAGGCCACGTACACACACAACCATAAATCCTCTAGCTCCCATCTTTCCCCACAAGGTAAAGCCACCACTCTCTCTCTCAAGCTGAGTATCTCAACTTTCACAAGTAAAACCAGTCAAAATTTTTGCAGCATAACTTTACCCATAACCCGTGTGATCCATTTCTCATCTAGGCCATTTTTTTATAGAATTTCTCCATGAAACATTCCCACTTGAACAATTAATTTTTTTTTTAATTAAATAATTTAGAATTATTTCTCCCTTACACTTGTCACCCTTTCCCCCAAGTTGCACAAGTAAATTTCTCAATTTATTTTAATTAAAAACAATTTCT
>SNQJ01S0000437.1:32467-52953 GCA_010110895.2 Picea sitchensis
TGAAAACTGAACTCACCAAAATATGCACTACACTGAGTTGAGTATGTTGGTATAGTCAGTTTCTGAAAATTCCAATTTCTGACCCTTGAAACTGGACCTACGAAATTCTGGACTATAACTTTCTCGTTCTAGTTCTAGTTTTCTGGTACCAAGTCATATAGGGTTTGACTTTCTGGGAGTTCTTACCACTTAAAATCTTTGATTCTTGTGCCAAAAGATGCACCTAGGAAGGGTGCAATTGATAATGTGGTTTGAAGGCAAAAATTCCAAATATTCAAGAAACCCTAATTTTTTAATCCCGAAAAAAATTGAAGACTGAATCTTCGACAATGCTCTTTCAGGCCTGCTCTAATACCATGTTAAGTTTCTTCCTTAAGTTTTTATTATTAATCTCGTGTTCAATAGTAATTATTACAGTTATATCAACAACATAATAAGGATCTTACTGAAAGAAACAAGATCACAGAATACACAAGCATTTATGCTAGGAAACCCTCAAGGGGAGGAAAACCCAACAAAACTTCTTTAATATATATTCAATAACCAATTGTAGTACCAGAATAAATCTCTATCTACGAGAGACAAACTACCATGATGCTAGACCAGAAAATAATCAAAGAACCATAGCCAATTCAATGCCAAGACAATGAACCAAACACTAGAGAATATCGTCTCCCAAGCAATGTGCCTCTCTCTCTTCCTTCTTCCAGCAACTGGTAACTTCATCTTCCTTCAATACTTGTGCACTAAATGAGTGAGATGAGTGAGTGAACAAATGAGGTGTTTTCTTCCTTTATTTATACAATCTGGAAAGCATTGAAAGGAGGTCTCTCTTCACTGGCAAGGCTGACTTCTCTTTCTAGGTAGTTAGAAACACTTTAATTTTCCTAGGGGACGACTTCTTAATTTTCATATTACATTTAGGATTTGACCAATCTGCAAAAGGGGATAAGAATATTCTTTGCAGTTACACAATATTTCAACATTTTCAACCATTTGGATGTACAATCACAAGAGTCCATCACACAAGATGGCTCTTCTATTGTTGAGTTGCAACAATCACCACCTACATCTCTTATTAATACAACTTCGGAGCTTTCACAGTTAGATTCAACACCAACTTCAACATTATATTTTTCATTATCAGACTCTTCAACACCAACATCAAAGTTTTTGGAAACAAAAAAATCTTCAACAACAGATACAGGGTCTACATCCTCCACATATAGACATCATCGACATCATGATCAGAGAAAATTTTGTCTTCCTTTCAAGTATCCTCAACCTTTTGTCAATTCCTATTATTTAAACTCATTTATGAAGAGGTTTATATGACAACATATTGGCAGGGTACCAACTCTGAGGATTGTTTTTGGTTGGCTTGATGATTGGTCATGGCAACATTCGAGCAACTATTTGAGGACATCTTACAAATTTGTTTCATCCACGATACATGAGAACCATTCTCATTGATCTTGACTTAACTGATTATGTCGCCTTTACAGTTCCATTCACCACTATTTTGATTACTTTTATGGTGTTTGCTTCTATGTTTTGGAAGCACTTTGACTAGCCCGACCATCTTGGTGTATGGTAGCGCCTTAATGTTTGGCAAGATCTGGTTATTTTCAACTAGTATCAGCTACAACATTTCAGCTTCAACACACTCATTGAAGCACATTATGATATGTCATCATTAGATCATGCTTCATTGACTTGTCATTTTTTATTAGTTCTGGAGGCTATCTACCTACCACAAGGTGGATCTCATTTGTTCTTTTCTTCTTTTAATGCATTGTCTTTTGAGAGGGGGGGGGTTGTTCCCACATTGTTTTCCCTCATTCCTCATTTTTAGTTAGTGTTCATTAGTTTCACTGTACATGAGTACCTAATATGGCCTAGTATTCAAGACTCATTTTTTACTCAATAGTGATGTTTAGGGGGGGTGTTTGAGGAATTTATATTTTCAACACACTAGTTCAGTGGGAGTTAACTGACTAGTCCTATTTTAGAATTTCTATTTAGAACATCACTATTATGCATGCATGCATTCCTAAGGAAACCTAATTGCTTGATTGTTTTTCTTAATTATGTAATGTTATTTCCTATATATGATTGTATTCCACTCATTCATTGTATCATATTGATCATCATATGTATCAATCATCATTGATTGATCATCTCATTGGAGTAGTGTGAATATATTTTCTCATTCTTCCATATCGAATCTCTCATCCTTTCTTAATAATATTTGTTTGTACTTGCTTTAGCTAGATCTCTTGTGCAAGTTTCAATGAAACATCGACAATTTTTACGTGGAAACCTAGCTCGGAGAAACCCATGGAATTTTTTTTTAAGTAGTTTCAATATTTTACAATCACCAACTTGAAGGAAGCACCCACTCTCTCAGTTTTCCATCACCTACTAGAAGGATATACCAATCCCGTTGGAATATTTTAAATGATGATATAGGATCAAATCAACCTCAAAATACAATCCTGAAATCACTTCTTAAAAATGTATACAAAACTGCTCAGAACTGTAAATCAAATATGAAAACTTGTAAGATTCGGCATGAGCCCAATTTTATGTTTCTTATTCTAAAACTTGGACCTCATATATTAGAACATATTCTCCTTCTAATGCAAAAAGTGGAATTCAATTTGGACCTACCAAGCTTCAGATATAACCGTTTGATCTTGAACACATGTTTGGCACTAGTTTATGGATTAGTCACAAACCCTAACTTCAAACAAGTACAAATACGTACCTATAATGAATTAGGATATGAAACCTGTACCCAATATTATTTGGTGTCTTCTCTAAAATTCCTCCAAGTTTTTCTCCTTGAATTGTCCCTAAAAAACCGTTATAGAAAAAATGACAAGATGGCTCGTTTTGAAGAAGAAAACCCTAGTTTTAAAAACCTCATCTTCCACTAAGTATAGCTCCAAACCTGTAATGAGTCAAGACTTGAAATTAATACCCAATATTATTCTCTATCTCTTATGAAACACCTCCAAGTTTCGATATATGAACCATTCTATAAACAAATTTATATAAAAAATGCCAGGCTGACCTTCAAAGAAAACCCTAGAACAAATCATCGCAAGAGTTCATCTTCCCTTGGAAGTTAGCTCCTTTAGGTTTAAATTAGATCCTCTTCCTTTTCTAGGTCGAATTAGTGTGATCCAAATTCCAAATGAGGCTTCTCTTATTTATATGATTCTTCTCCACATGAGTGGGTGTGACCAAGGGTCACAACTTTTGGTTTGAACCTCTTCCTTAAGGATGGCCGACCTTAGTGGCTTCTTTACCTTACTTTAGGGGATTCTTTTATTGGCTTTAGGGGTTTCTTCTCTTGGATTTAGGGGCTTCTTTACTTAGCTTTAGGGCTCCTTCAAGACTCCATTTATGTACAACTCAAAGTGGGCATGTGGAAACCACCACATGTTATCTCATCCCATGAGGGCCATGTTTAAAAACTACACCATAAGGGGACCAGTTTGGAGTTGTATACACTTATGTCAAGGCTCCTTCAATGCTCTTCAAGGCTTTTTCATGTGGACGCATCATCATCACTTTTAGGAGCTTCTAGGATTTGCTTTAGGGCTTCTTCTAAGGTTGACATCAATGACAACCAATTTTCCAACACATCCCACTAACAACTAACACCTAACACTTAAATATTCACTTACAAACTTATCCCAAATTCCATAACTCTTAAACATAATTGATCACTACTACCTTATTAACCCAAAATGACCTAGACATAACCCACTATTATCAATGTTTGGTACCATGCCCTTATTGGTCAATAACCTATAACCTAATAAGCCATATCCCCTAAACATTGACCCTTACTACTAACCTTAGCCGACTTTAACCCAATAACCTATAACCTAATAAGCCATATCCCCTAAACAATAACCCTTACTACTAACCTTAGCCGACTTTAACCCTTACTGACTAAACAATTTACCCCAAACAAATGAAGAGCATGAAGTAAATTAAAGGAAGAAAAATTTTATAGGAAAATTTCCTATAGGATATAACCTTTGATAACTGCATTATTTTATCATTTTGAGATTACGGATTTTGGTGACCAGCATAAACTGTCATTTGTATTTAGATATTCATGGTGACGAGCAACAACACATCACTTTTATTAATAATGTTTTTTTTGGTGATTAATAATACCCAAATATCATTGTTGTTTTCATTAAAATACCATGTCTACAATGTAGTCTCTTGGACCAACACCAATTAGTGAAAAATATGTGTATTGGCGACAACCACCTTGGGCCTATCACATAATATTTCCTAGTGAAAACCACTTGAAGGTCTTCAAATGCTCACCAACACCAAAGACAATTTTTATCGTAGTGATCCCTCATTAATAAGGTATTTATTGACTAATAATATCTATTTATGAAAATCTTATTCCTAAACATTAAAAAAACAATGATTTATACCATTGTAATAGAAACATTAAAAAGTATTATAGTCTTTAAAATGAAAATTTTATTTTATATTTGATATTTTTTCCAATATATGCTTTGCTCTCCATTGTTAAGTTTCTTTTTACATCTTGTGTTGAAGAAGGCATTTATTTACTAACTCTATTTAAATAACTATTTCTTGAATGGTAAAAATGTTCAAGATAAAAAATATAACTATATATTTATATTATTTTATAATAAAATATTTAAAAAATTTTATCATTATAAATGAAACCAATGTAAAAATAGTAAAAAAATGTTCAAGATAAAAAAATATAACCTCTAATATTTATATTTTATAATAAAAATATTTTAAAATTTTATCATTATAAATGAAACCAATGTAAAAGAACAACAATAACAAAACCAATGAAACCAACGTAAAGGAAAAACAATAACAAAACCACTCTAGATGAACAACAACAAAAGTTATCATTGCAAGGTGCTTAGTCAAAGTTATGGAAATCATTTCAAGTTGCATAAACATATTATGGAACAATCCTAGATAATTACACGTGTTTCTTGTTACGTTTGGACGAGCGTGTATATATATATATATATAAGAAACGAATATTGTTATAAGGAGTAAAATTCTATATATAGCTTGTTTTTTGTATTGGAGATAGAAGCTTAAATTTATATTGGATTTACTGTAATTTTTGTTTATATTGTCATTGGAACAACCATATATATTATATATGGTTGGTTTTATCCAAAGTTATTTTATTTTAATTTATAGTTTAGTAAATATCATGAAAATGTATATAAAAAATTTTAATATATATAATAAATAATTAGAAAAATAGATTTTTAAATTATATAGGAATAAAAAATTTAAATTATTGATAAAAAAAAATTATGGAAAAATAGATAAAATTTTAATAAAGAATTATTCATAATAAAATTTTAATAAGAGATTATTCATAATTAGAAATAAATTTATGAATAATAAACTAAAGAAATAAGAAAAGTATATGGTAAAATAAAAAATAATGGTAATTTTGATAAGTTAGTGAATGCACCTATTTTACATATTTCTTAATAAAAGACATCTTAAGTTTTATTTACATCAATATGAAATACAAATACATATAAACTCTAAAATGTAGAATCTTATAATGTTATAAAAAAAATACTATTTAAATTAAAACATCAAAATTGAAATGGATGGACTAAACCACTAAATTTGTTATATTAAAAAGACAAATTCAGGAAAAAACTTCAAACCTATTTGATTAAATTAAAATGAATTTTTTTAATCCAAAATGTATGGATTGACAAATAGGATAAATGAATGACCTAGTTTTCAGAGAACTTTTATTGTCAAATATGACTATGGAACATTCATTCTCTATTCATTAGCATTGATGTTTAATGAAACTTTATTTAGTTTAATCCTTCTATGTTTGAGAGTAATTTTATGTAAAAGATATGCAATTCATTTAATAGAATACTCAAATTTCTAGGAAAACAATCATTTTCAATATGTTTACAGAGATATGAATTTTTAATTAAAAGATTCATTCACAATTTTGCATCCAAAATTACATCGTCTCCCTTAGTTATTTTTCTTTTATTTTTTTGAGAAATAGAAAAATAGAACATAATACGAAAGTGTCTTTTGTTGTGTTCCTCTTGCATCATTATTAGACATCCTTTTATGTCTCAATATTGTTTTGTTTATGTATTACCATGCATCTTTTGAGTAAAATTGCTTCATTTTAGCATCATATCATGCATCCTATTGCATAAATTTACCATCGTTGTAGGTAGTTTATCACTCTCACTAGCATATTTTTAGTGTCATCTTGTATCCTCAAATTACATTAGCATCTCTCTAGAATCTTACTAGAGTCTTAGGGGTCTCCTCAACACCTGATGGGCATTCCTATAAGAACTTAATTTTATCGAGCATCCTAGGTGTCACATCAACATCTTAATTATGATATATTAGTATATTAATTGCATAATTTTAACATAATGTGTCTCTCATCAACATCTTAATCATGTCCTAATAAAATTTTAGTTGCACCCTAATAGTCCTAGGAATCTCATCAATAACATTCATTATATTATAATCAATATATTTTTATACGCAATACATAAGACAAAGGAAAATATGTTTATAAATTCATAATTATTTACATACCATTGTCATTTCTCTCCATCCAAGAAGTCATCTACTACTGCCCCATGCCAAATTTGAAATCTTATATACATGCAAGAAGTAAAATATGTTCTCCCTATAAACAAGTTTTATATCATCACCTCATGGAATGTTAATCTTAAATACAAGAGTTAGTTTCATCCATCATCATCATCATCCTCTAAAGCCTAAACATCTACTTCTTCTTTGTAAGGTCATAGTAAGAACACAATAAAATCAAATAATTATCATGCTTGCAATTAACAATAACCTAATACATAATATTTATAAGAACTAAATTCTCACACTTTTGAAAAAACTAATTATAATTACCTCAACTACCATAGTTTCATGTCCCCGATCTTGTTTCGGGAATATTTCATTCCTTCTAAGGTTGTCTCATAACCATAATCCTCACATTATATTTCCATAAAAGAAAATTATATTTAATATTGTCAATAAAGAACTATACTTACACAATCATCTTCTAATTACTTTTAATGAATACTTAAATTAAATAAATCATAAATTACAATTACTTTTAATGAATACTTAAATTAAATAAATCATAACTTACAATTACATTTAATGAATACTTAAATTAAATAAATCATAACTTACGAATTTTTCTCTAATGTGTTTCTTGCCCAATTATTTAAAAACATTTAAAAACATGTGTAATAATCATCTTATTTTCCCAAATTATATTATGTATAAGAGAAATAGAATAATATTTAAAATAATGCAATAAATAGCATAAAAATGAGTCACGAAGAAATTTAAAATGATAATTCAAATATCGTATTACTTCTTACCCTGGTGACTTTTTGATATGTAAGTGTTTCTATGAACTTTTGTCCTATTGCAATTATTTATCACATTCTTTACCTTTAGTTTCAACCTCTTTACATTTGGCTCTCCAAACAATTTTGTCAACATCTAGTAGTTTATTTATCTTCCATTCTTTTTTAGTTTTGAATTTTTTTTCTTTTTTCCTAATTTAAAAAATATATAGAAAAAATAAAAGCATTTGTAAAACTCAATTAAAATGTGCATGTGAAAAACTCAATTAAAATGTGATTTGTTTTGAGAACAAATAAAAAATTATACAAATCAATAAAGAATGAAAAAAAATTCAAATTTTAATTTTAAATAATATGATTTATTCGTATTTTACTGAGTAGATTCATCTCACTATTTAACTATAGGTATTATATAACATCATTCAACCCTACTATTTTAAGTGGTATCATAATACAATAAATATAAACTATAGATTGAATATCATCCATAATACACCTAACAATAATTTCTTGAAAACTTATCCATACACTTTTCAACTAAGAACAATCACCCCTAAACCCATTAATTGCGTTGAATGCACAACATACTTGCATGCATAAAATATAATACATATCCAACCATTAATAATTTTTCAAAATCCATATCCTTGAAAAGATAGTGTGCTTAAAACTCAAGAGAGAATATTCTAGTTACATAGAGTGATGCACTTAAAAAGATAAAATTCTCATCCCTTAGTGCAATCATTACACAGTGTTTAAACAAATTCAAATGTAAGCTTAATATCATATGCATATTATAAAATAAGATTAACTTTTTCATCACAAAATTGTAATTCTAATTAATAAATTCAAATGTAAACTTAATTACAAAGTTGTAACTCTAATTAACAAATTCAAATGTAAACTTAATGTTATATGTATATTATAATACAAGACCAACTTTTTCATCAGAAAGTTGTAACTCTAATTTCTAGGTTGAATAGAATACATAAAGTGATTGCACTTAAAATATATAAAAATTCCATCCCTTAGTGCAAACCTAATCCATTGGTTGAACAAATTCAAATGTAAGTAAATATCATATGGATATTATAAAATAGGACTAACTTTCTCATCACAAAGTTGTAATTCTAATTTCTATATTGAATAATGTTTTTATTCATATGTTCTAAAATTTTATTTAGGAGAGATTTGCCAAAATAATCTACTTACTTACAATACTGTAAAGATATCTAATGTTGATAAGTTGAAATTTATTAAACATACTAAACAAGGTAGAAAGCATAACCTATTGTTTGAATTTCTTCAATCACAAACTTAATATCATATCATATGGATATTATAAAATAGGACTAACTTTTTCATGACAAAGTTTAATTCTAATTTTTATATTGAGTAATGTTTTTATACATATAGAGATTTGCCAAAATAATCTACTTAACTACAATACGGTAAAGATATCTATAATGTTGATAAGTTGAAGTTTACTAAACATACTAATCAAGGTAGAAAGGTTAAATGTTTAATTAAAAAGAAATTTGAAAATGTAAAAAAACTTTTCATATTTTTTTAATCACTTTATGTATATAACTATCTTAACCTCATGGCACATATAAGAAAATTAGGTAGAAAAATCAACTTCCTCAATGAAGATAAATGGACTAAGTACACATTGTCAGAAGTATTGTACTTTTAATCACCTCATGCATATAATTATCTTAACTTCATGACACATATAATCGAACTAGGTAGAAAAATCAACTTCCTCAATGAAGGTAAATGGACTAAGTACACATTGTCATAAGTATTGTACTTTTGAACATTCTTGGTTCAACTACATAAAATACATGTAATATTTTAAAAGGGGAATATAAGTGGGAATAACCCTAGAAAGAGGAGGCAGTCCCTATCCTTTGACATTATATGTAGTGAAATCCCATACACTTCCTTGGCCACTGACCTTACCTCCTATTATTACACTAGTCTTGTATATAATTCCTATGGCTAGTATTTAATTTTATCTTGTCAAAAAAATCCCATAAATCATCTCTCTATTCTACTGGGCGGTAAACAAACACAAAATTTCTTCTTGTGCAGCATGTAGGGACACACACTAACGAGTATATATACTACATTCCTACAATTACTACATGCATTATATGTAACTCAAGTGATTATGATACACAACAATGTCCAAATGATTGTGAGAGATATACTAAAAACAACAACATGATACATGAAAATGCATATGACTGAGTTAATCTACCTTTTTACCACTCTAGTTCATGCAAAGGGTTCAAGAGAGAGGGTTCAAGCCAATAAGAGATACATGAAATGTACAACCATGGAATATATAATTAGAAAGTGAAATAGAAGTGTGTTATGCTATCAAACAAAACTCGTTCATAAATATTTAGAAGATTTAAAAGAGTCCAAGAATTTTAGACATGAACATAAATGTGTTTGAATAAATGGTCACACTTCTATTAGTGTGAAAAATCGACAACTATTAACAATTATTAAGGGATATTACTTGAAAATTGACACAACTATGGAAATAACTACTAAGGGATATTACCTGAAAATTGAAAAAAAAAAATATTAATAAGGGATATGATTGAATAGTAATATCACCACTATTGTTGATAAGTATTTCACCATCAGAGTGCACATAATTGACACCATATTATTGAATATCCAATCATGTTCCTTCACAATGTGGATGGACATACTCTATATTAACAACTTTCTAAACTATAGTAATGTGGTACAACCATGGTGTGCTTAGATGTGGTGTAAACCAATGTTCCCTTCTCTACCAAATATACATATTCCCAATTTGGAACTACACACAAGTTGCACTCAGAGAGACACATATCCTTTGTATTTTGCACCTCGTGTATTTGGACTAGTGATAATTAACATAGTTAAAGCTATTAATGTGTTACATGTTCCCAATTTGTAAATTCTAATGGATGAAGACTATGGTTTCTTTTGTAGTCATTCTCACTACAAAGTTAGAAAAATTGTATTCAATTATGTTGTGGAATTCCTTTTATGGGATGATACTTCTTCTCTACACATATATGATGGTGCTTTTCATATGCTTTGTTTATGCTTTGTTTTAGAGATGGTTGATATGATTAGGATGAATGAGGTGATATTTGAGTAATTTTATGATTGATACAAAATCGTTGTGTATTGGTGGTATTTCTCATTTTACATCATTCTTCTATTTAAATTGATTTTTTTCTTAGCACCTTCCATTCGTATACCTAACACTTTAGGTCACTCTCTTGTTAGCACCTTTATTTCTTATGCTTAAATTATTATTTAAATACTATGGTGATAAGTTATTCAAGGGTGAATGTTCCAACATAACACCTAGATATTTTGCAAGGATTATTGAGAAGAGGGGAGAGAAGGGATGAGCACAAAATGGGGGAGATAAGATAAGGGGAGGGAAGAGAGGCAACATAATATGAAAGAGAGAAGAAGAGTGGGAATAGAAGGACGAAGCGAAAGAAGGTGATGAAGGAGGAAGGGGGAAATACGAATAATTATGGGAAGAAGAAGAGTGGGAGGAAGGAAGAGTGGGAAAGAAAACTATAGGAGAAGAAGAGGAGAAGAATAAGAATAAAAGAAAGAAGAAGGAAGGAGGAGGATGAGAAAAGGTGGAAAAGGATGGAGGATTCAGGAAAAAGACAAATATGAAGGAGGAGGAGGAAGAGGAGGTGGAAGAGTAAGGCACTATATTTGAAAAATCCATTAATTATTAACATTATTTTTCACTTTTGTTTAATTTATTCTACATTATTACATGTAACACCCTATCCACAAAATAAATTGTCCATAAAATCAAAAACCCTACCCACAAAACCTATAGATGTGCAATTAATCCCTTATGTAACAAAATTGAAGAGAATATTTTGTGAAAAATGGAAAGAATGGTAGATTCTTACCTTTGATTCAAATAGAAACACAAGAAATATTTATTGGATCTAGATGCTTACCACAATCCTCATACAACAAAGCCCCAAAAACACTGAACAACAAAACCCCATAAGAAAATTTGGAAATGAACCCAAGAAAGCGACTTGAAAGCCACTTAAATGAGAAATGCAAGAGAAAAATGATGCACAACATTAGGAATTGCATCCTTTTTCAATTTGCCTCATTGTTGGAGTTGCATATGATGGAGTCTAACATGAACATTGCATGGAAATTGATGAGATGCTAGAAGGACACTATTTAGATGCTAGAAGGATGTTGCTTGAACTCTAAGATGTAAAACCTTATGAAACTTAGTCTACAAAATGAAACAAAGACACAAAAATGATGTAGAAAGAAATTTTAAAAATGACACTTGATGGAGGCACATAAATAACTCTTATGCATTCTTTCTATTAATTTTAATATAGAAAGATGCCAAATTATGATTCAAAATAAACCTTTTGTAATAATTACAATTGATTGCAAATTATGGAGTAGATAGTAAAGTTTAAAAAATATATATTATTATTATAATGTAAAGTATTAAAAATGTATTAGTTTGTAAATTTTGTGAAAAAAACATTTTTCCCACAATGTAAAACCTTGGTCAATTTTACTAGTTTTTAATTTGCTGCAAATTGTAAAATGTTTAGCTATATTTTTGTAAAAATATTCGAACTTATAAGGATTTTATATAGTTTCTATAAAATTTTGCCTATTTTAAAGGAAAAAAAATTTGTTTATACATTTTGGGCCAATTATGTTTATAAAAAGTGGAAATGGGCAAATCTTTTAATGGGAAAACATAGGGAAAATTAACCCATGAGTGAAATTTAGCCCCTAAAATTTTCCATACTCAGAGTTAATATTTTGGAAAGGAAGAGACTTACCTTTAAAGATTTGTTCAAATTATTCAAATTTCTTGGTCCACATTGTGTGAAAGATTTAAAAAACCATTCACCAAATTTAAGTTTAGTTTGACATTAAGAATTTTAATTTACAAATTTTTCCAATGAAAGATTAAAATGATTCAAACATATTTAAATTTAATATAATTATTTTAATATAGAAAATTTTAAAGGTTATAAATACTCAAATATAAATATAGCATTATGATTTAAAAATGTTTATTTGAATTCAATATAGTTATTTCAATAATTATAATTCTTAAGTGGTATGAGTATATTGGATTAGTTTAATTGGTTTGAATGGATTGTTTCAAGATATAGTTTAATGTGAGGTTTTTAATTTCAATATGGCTAAGTTTAATTTATTACCAATGGTTATTTTGGTTGGAAGTTGAGCCACCTCCCACTTATATATTATGGGGAAGAAGTGGGGAGATATTTGCAAGGTTTTCTTTGGAAGAAAAAGCTTCGAGGTTTAGTTCAATTAGTTGAATTATTAAACCAAGGCATGTTATTAATGGTGAGACCTTAAGTTAGATATTTAAATCCAATCTAGTCCCTAGAGTCTACACACATCTATTGTGGCTAACCTTTGAACCACTATCCATCCAAAAATTCCAAGAAGAAAGGTCCTAAGGGATCGGAAAATGGTTTTAGTTGAGTGGTCCACCCAAAGCATATCACTCATAGGCACCATAAATTATTGGTTCAAATCTGATCAAACTCCTTAATATTACCCATGGTTATTGTGACTAGTAATAAAATGTCCATCCAACTCAATATTATAGAGAAAAAAATAATATTATCATAAATTTATTTATAAAAACAAAATCAATATTTTTTTTTAATAAATAGTGGATAATTCACACATGAAACTCTAAAACACCAAACTTTGTCATAATCCCCAAAAAATAAATAGTGTTTTTTTTTTGTTATTAAAGGTGCATAGCAGGGAAATTTTAGAAGTTAAATTTTATCTCTCCTTTAATTTTTTAAATATTTTTTAAATTTATCAATATTTTCTAGAAACTATGTAAAATATTTATAGTATCATTTTAAGAATCAGTAAAGTTCATCAAAGTTTATACATTTTAAGATAAAGATGAATCTTTAAGATTTTCCTTGATCTGAAAAAGATTGGTATATAAAAAGCTATTACATTTGAGGTGCAATGCTAATAACAATGTTTTAATAAGCCTCAAATGATTAAGAGAAAGTGACTATGAATTTACATTTATAGTGTTTATACATTTTAAGATAAAAATGAATCTTTAAGATTTTCCTTGATCTAAAAAAGATTGGTATATAAAAAGCTATTACATTTGAGGTGCAATGCCCATAACAATGTCTTAATAAACCTCAAATGATTAAGAGAAAGTGACTATGAATTTACATTTGATAGTGATTATGTGGAATTAGATGGCGAAATTCCTTGTTGATAGATTAGAATGGATGAATTACCTTATTCAACCAGGAATTGTCTTGTCCTTACCGTGACATATCCTTAGTCTGGAAGAATATGTCCTACAATTTGGAAGCATGGAAGTCGAGGAGTGATTGTAACTAACTTGTAAAACTAAGCAAACAAAAGTAAACATAATTGGAGTCTGACCATTCCTCGGAATATTGGGTCTCTTGTTATGATGTATCACTCTTTTTAATTTTATTTGGATGTGAAGGCCGACCCCACAATGATCTTATCCGTTAGGTATGAGTTGAGGGAAAGTGATTAACATTTTAAGTCTGATATGACACGACACGACACATTCCCACCAGGACACGGAGAGAAAACATATCATTCGCAATGTTCAGTAAAGGGAGAACCATTTCTCCGAGAAGGCATGCTTGAAAATGATCATGAGTGCCTTTTGTCACATTTTACGAGCCAATATCGGTTCTTGTTTTATTAGCGCTCCGTTATCATCTTGGTGGTTATCTTGTATAGTGCTGGCCTCTGTGGAAACTCTGGTCAATCATGTAATCGAAAAAAGTGGGGCTTTACGATCTGATGTATTCATGGTTTCTCCTTGCCATAAACATCACAGCAAAGTTCAGGGTAAAAACTGTGTATGGTAAATATGGATTGCCTTCAGGTCATACCTTGTACTTTAGTTTCAGCTTCTGTTTAGTGAAGTCCTCTCAAACTCAGGGCTCTCTTTCAATATTGTACATCTTTCTCAATCCCCGTGACCAGTTTCAGACCATGTTAATATATAAATATGTTTTCGTATGAAAGTGCGAGGCATGTTCCTTGTCTTTCACCATCTCCCAGGGAAACTTACCATCACAAATTCTCTGCTAACCTGACACGGTTGTACTCTCCCTCTCGGGTGAGAACACGTGTTGCGTAATACAGAGAGATTGATTATGGTACTACTGTAAATCCTTCAACTTCAATCAGAAATTTCCTAATGAAATCTGTCAAAATTCAACCGTCAAAATGTGACCCGAGAACAGAGAGGCAACCAGCTGGGAAGGCCTGGACTCCATTTTAGTCTTGTGTCTGACTACTTCACACTACAAGTACGGAATGATGGAGGCATACTTCATATGTTTTGTTTCTATTCGAGGCAGTTCTCCTGTTCCATGTGCAACACACATGCCTTATCTCAGAACCGTGCATCTATGAGCACAACAGCAATGATGTGAAGGGCATTCTTACTGAAACCATCGGAACAGAACCCCTGGCAATTAGCGATAACCATCTGTCTGGGCACTATGATCTCTCTCTATCCACCACTGCTAAAGAGAAGCATTATTGAAGAGGGATAGGTACCAAAGTGGAAAGAGTCTGTCATCCAGCTATCTATTCTTTAAGTGGAAAGCCTCCTCAGCGGGCATCCATCTACAGCGGATATTTTTCTCGCCTGCTACTCCAGCTTTCGTTGATAGGTACCCACACTTGTATATACATATGTCTATATAAATATATATGTATGTATATATGTGAGGTAACAACCGTGTACTGAACCCTAGAGCGTGTTGATGTTCTCCAATAGCTCTTCCTCAAGCAAACTGATCTGCCCAAAATAGAATTGTATTAAACAAGGATCGGCACCTTCAGCTTCCCAAAACCCTTGACATCTGCTCCAATCCTCTAGTTTTGAAATGCTTAGCTGCAGCCTGCTATACATGCTGATTATGCTCGTTTACTCAGAAGATTCGTGGTATATTCATTTAAAGTATCTTTTGGATATTTCCAGTTCTCAAAAATCAGGTAATCCACTTTGATTAAAAGTTAAATCTGCCAGAGGTATGCGTTATTCAATAGGCCACAGAATTATAAAGTACAGTGTAACACCTTTTGTTGTGTTTAAATACATATTTGAATGATGCTACAATATCTGTACACTTAAAAATTAAATTTGCATGGGTTGATGTCAAATAAACAAATTAGTCTGCAGCGTTTTCTTATGAGATTGACAGTAGAGAGTGATGTAAATTGTTGATTTAAGAATTATGCATGCTGCAACCCAAAACCCTAACTTTTAAGGTACCAACTACAGCCTGAATTGAAGTGATAAAATTTTGTTGCACCAAACAAGGGAGATAAGATGTTCTCTTACAGCTTGCGGTGGAAGAGATGTGTCGCGTGAATCATGTTCATAAGCACAGATGCATCTTGACCCTAAGTGCACACTAGGTTATTGCCTGGGGTTAAGATACACCTATGCTAATAACACAAGATTGCTCCTTGCTGCATAAATTGCTTCAAAGATAACCCTGTATTATGAGATCGTCGCCGGGGTGAAGAGAACTTCCACTGGCTCGGTTGATCTTAGTATTCATGAGGACGTTCAAGCACTTGTTTTCAAAATAAAAGAGGCCAAAGCTAACTCATAGAGGGATTTATAAACTGCCTCTTTAATCAGTTACATTGAAAGGTAGAAAATTCCGGATCAGTATCAGGATTGTGTTAGCCCCTTCTCCGTGTGTATAAGATTTTGCTTGCCCACTTTTCATGTTAAATCCTACTGCTCTGAGTCGGAGACCGATCGTTAATTTTCAATACTCTGTGAATACGCTGTGTATGTTTATCATTGCAAGCCCGGTATATGTTCGCAGATCAGTGCCTGTTTATAAAACTATATCGAAAATATTACAATTTGTGAAAAAGGATCATTTTTTCGCTGAAAAAAAGCCTATGGGTCAATAGATTCAATACTGCTGTCTCGTGATTTTTGGCCGTGCTTGAAGATAAGAAAACAATAATTCAGGCGGTGTTGTTTTGGACATGTGCATCATTCAATCTATTTTTTACATTGCTGTCAGTTCGGTTTCTTGGCAGGTTTCAGAAGGGGTCTGGATCAGGTAATCATGTCATGGTTGTGTGCCCCTGGAAGATAAATTGTAACAAGAGGAGCCAGGGTGGACTAGCTCTGCACCATTATGTGCAAATGTTGCTTGAGTTATCCATGGGAGCAGCTGTTGGAAATGTAAAAAAACGTGTTTATCTTCTGCGGTCAACAGTTGTTGGTTCACACGAATGCATTGGAACGCCAAATCAAAGTGTGCTGAGGACGGCCTGAAGAATTCGATGAGCTGAAAGCACAAGCGTTCTCACTGAAGGGATCTTATGCAATGAAATGAAGCAGATCTGAAGACGCCAAACGAAAGAAAGAGATTGAGGCGCAAGAGTGTGAGCATCATTTCCCTTTATAATTATGTTTTTGTCAGATATGTATTCTCGGCTTGAAAACAATAATTCTTTGGAAGGAACACCTGGATATGTCGAAAAGCAGGACTGGTCTCAAAGCAAGCGTCGTTCTATGATTGGTAAGATACGCGAAGGTGGGAGCTCTATTTTGTATTCTGGCATGCCTTCGAGCCACTATATACGTCAATCACAACATTATGACATTGCATACGAGGGACCTTCTGGTCCCAGGACATATGCTCACCCATTAAACGCTGGGAACGTCATCTCTAGTTCATTCACAGTTCATCATGAAATCGGTGGCGGGGAGACCGATAATAATGGTACAGACTTAAATCCTTCAGTGTTCTGCAAAGACTGGAACCTTAGAGAGCAAGACGAGCCATCAGGTCCTAAACGAGACGAGGGAAGTAATATAATTCTCGAAAACCGGGATTTTGTGGTGGGAAAGGCATCCAGCTTCACTGCAAGGGATAAAAAAGGGAGTAGGAAACCTAAGAAAGCAGAGATGGATGCAAACATCCCAGCTGGAATGAGAGCACAAATTGGTTTTAGGGTTACAAGGACCGAAAAAAACATGAATCCTTCTCTGATTTCTCGACCTGCCGGAAGCAAGGATCGCCACACTATGGTACTTACCTCAAAGGGACCGAGAGACCGAAGAATGAGATTATCTGTGGGAACCGCTATCAAGCTATATTGCGTCCAAGATATGCTTGGCTTCGAACAACCAAGTCAAGCTGTCGAATGGCTCATTGAAAAATCCCAGGCAGCGATTCTGGAGTTAGCTCAAGTCGCTTCCATCTCTAGTTCGCATATATCACAATTTGTAGATTCCACCAGAGCCAACGGGGATTGTGTAGATGTCAGCACCTCATCGCAGGAGAATACTTCCACAGCCAACGGGGATTGTGTAGTAAATCTCCATCAACAAATTCCAGGAGCAAAATCCTGCATAGACCAAAAGTCCTCTACAGCAACGACAACCGAAAGCAGCAACAAAGGCTCCATCGTTCAGGAAGGAAAGAGAGAACATAGATCACTGGCACTGAGTTCAGTGGCTTCGAACTGTAGAACAACAGAAACAGCTAATCCTGTTCCTAGGAAACTGTTTAGAGCAAAGGCAAGAGAAAGGGCTCGGGAGAGAACGAAACAGAAGGAAAAACACTGCAACCTAGAAAGTGGAATACGTGGTATATTGCGGTCGTCATCAGTGCGTCCCCAACCCCCTATATATTGTTTACAAGACAATACGAGCTCGGCTTCCTGCCTCAACATGTTGAATGAAACCACCGACGGGAATAGTAACAGCAACGTTTTTCTACATGGTTTAATGTTTACCAAAGATTCAATGCTGGACACTCAGTCAAGGCAATGCAGAAGTCCTCCACCAGCTGAAATCCAATGCTCATCTCTAGCCAGTGCTCACTACTATACTCCTCAACAGGAAGGCGGCAGTGTTCAATCGACGGGAGCATTCTCCGGCATAGATCCGGGAACATTTCATCTACCATCCGGTCAATTTCTTCAAGATGTGGCTACACCTAATACTAGTAGTTCACAGGGTGTGTTTTCCACATATCCTCTTGAGCAAGCCGACTTGCAATCATGCAACTTATGCCGATGTTGTACTGCACAGTCCATAGAAATACCCTGTAGCTACGACGCTGCATTGGAGTCATTGTATGGAAGGCAGTCTTCTTCAGACAAAGGGAGCTTCCTGGAGTTCAAGTAAACTAAAATCCGAGGTATCAAGTCATCTTTTCAATGGGTGCTTTCATGAATTCATTGTAATCCGTTCGCGTACATCGGAATTTCTGTCTCCTACAAACCTGACCAGACTGGTGATTTGGAACAGCCATCCTAGTTTCTTTGATAAGGTATGTTTAAGAAAGTATCTGTGTTTTTTGAGTTTTGCATTTTGCTTTAATGCGAGACTCAGCTTTATCGCATGTTTTGAAGTCTCATATGTTAATACGAATGAAGAGTGCACTAATTACGCATTTCACAAATGTTCTTCTCATCTTTCATACTCTTCTTCCTATTCCTCGTTCTTTGAGTCTCTAGATAGGCTACAGCAGTCTAACACGGTATCCAAAGGCTACAACCAGCTAGCTTTTTAGCCTTAATTTACCTTTGTGCTTTGCTAGCTTGCCTAAGGTAGCGTTCTCCCTTCAAACGGGTTGTGCCATAACCTTGTATGTATAAAGCATTCTTTCCAAAAATCTTTCTCATTTGAGTAAGAGAGTGTAGTGCTGATCATTTCTCAATTTGAAGAATTCCCTCTTAGTAAGGGTTTGTTATAGAATTGTCCTTGGTGTTTAAGGGTCTGTATTCCTTTTGCTGCTTTTAATTTAGTTTTTTCTCAGGAAAGTGTGCAGTGATTCTCATTTGTATTACTAAGGATTTTCATAATATTAAAGGTTTGTTATTTTTCTATCATCTTTAATTCACGATTTTGCATTATTTTTAAAGAGCACATAGTAAACTTATATGAGAAAATCAAGGGTTTGTGATTTATAATTTTAAATTTTGTAATTTTGTAAAAGTATTACATAGTAGTGATGTAAAAAGTTCATTTGTTCATATATATATATATATATATATATAGCATTTATAACTGATTATCCATACACTTTGAATGCAAATGATTACTTCTTTTAAGATAAAAAAAAATTATTTCGACAACGTTAAAGGGATAGAGGAATAACAAGATCTCAATAATTATAAGATTAACAAAATTATAAAATGAAGAAAATAAAAGTTTTTAGATATATTAAGAAGGTTATTGAAGATTTTATTGTGTTTCAATTGATAAAAATAACACTATTGAAGCATTCTTCACATTGACTTTTAACAAGTCAATAATACAAATGTTACATATTAAAATCAAATTACTCTAATCACATTGAGGACTATCTTTCAAGATTTTAGGATTTGAAGATTTAACTCGTAAGATTTAATAGGTTAACTTATGAAAATTGAATATTACCATTTTATTTGGTAAGATTTAATAGGTTAAGTTATGAAAATTGAATATTACAATTTTATTTTTCAAGTTCATTGCATATTGAAATTCAATGAATTTAACACATTGATAACTATCTTCCAAGGTTTTATGATTTGAAGAAGTTTTATGATTTGAAGATTTAGCTTCTAGGATTTAATATGTTAAGTTAGGAAAATAATACTACCATCTCATTTTGGAAGTTTTTGTTTTGAATGTGGTTTTTGGCTTTTACTTTAGCCTTCAATTTTAATATTCTTTAATGATGCTATCCAAAACATGATTATGCAATTTGATAAATGAGAGAAATTGAGAAATGTGAATAATTTTGGCTCTATTAATCATGTTAATGTGACAAGAGGTAACATTGTTCAAAAGAAACAAGGTTCATCAAAGTAGAACTCCAAATCTTGAGATTCACAACATGTGGAGAAGAATTTAAGACTTCAAAAATAATTTGAAACTATTGC
>SNQJ01S0000437.1:57306-90961 GCA_010110895.2 Picea sitchensis
CATGGATAATTTTAAGGATCCATACTTATCTTGAAGTGTAGAAACCTTGGTGAATCTTACTAATTCTTAAAATGATAAACATAAAATGTTTGGTGACATTTCTGTAAAAACATTCATGTTTCTAAGGATTTTATATAGTTTTTTAAAAAATGGTGATTTTTAGAGTCAAATATTTTTATCCTATAAAATTTGGGTGAATCATTCTATAAAAAAAATGGAAATTGGTGAATCTTTTGTGCAAAAAAAATCGAAAATTATCCCATGGGAAAAATTTAGCCCCTAAAAGTTTCCTTTCGATGCACCTTTCAGACCACATGCACTTTATTTATGAGTTAATTGAAGTTAACTTTGTTCCTCCTTTTTGGTCTCATTTTGTGGCCTCATCCTATAAGGCGTTTTGTTTTTACCACATTTGTCACATTTGTCCCTTGCATTTATGCCAATTTTTTATTTTCCATGAAATAAAGAGAACATGTTTTGCCATAAATGTGCACAATTGAATATTTTTTCCCAAAGTTAAAAAGTGAAGACTCACAGTTTGACTATAACAAGGACAATTATGTATCCACGAGTTGTAGATCACATTGTGATTGCATCTTAACAAAAAGTTGTAGATCACATTGTGATTGCATCCTAACAAAAAGAAGTAGAAGTGTACAAATAGGTTTCTCTTTGTCCTAATTTGTTCTTCTCTAATAGATTATGTGAAATCTTACTAACTCTCATGAAATATTAGTGTATTGTATTTCTCATGTGCTCTTCAATTTCCATTCATTCCCTATTGTCGTCAGCCCCATTTATTATCAAAATCCTATAGTTATCGAATACAATTATTATCAAAATCCTATAGTTATTGAATACAACCTTCGTTTGTGTCTTATTTTATACTTTTAGATGAGGAGATCATCTTGTAGTGGTCTCAATCATCCCTTTTCCCACACTTTGATTGATGTCTTCCTTTTCTACCTTAGGTTTCATCAACAATCAACTGATGAGATAAAAGTATCCATTTTATCAAGAGTGCATGTGAATGGTATATTCTTTTCTTCCATAGTTTTTTGTGCATTGCTTACTTATTTTATTTATTTTATACATATTTGTGGAGATCCATGAAACCAATCACTTTTTTATGAATGCCATAGAAAACCAAATATCAAAAATGTCCTCGTTCAAGGGTCCTAACACTCTATTCATTCAGAGGACAATGCGGAACTCATTCGTTGGTTCGGAAAAGGATTTCTTGGTTCTCGTTCGCTTCCGCTTCAGAAGCAAGCAGGTTTTTCTTAGGAGCTCTACCAGACGAGGACGACTCAAGCTAGTACTGTCATTGGCGCCTATACCTTCCAGTTAGAAAGATTCACACTGCTACCAAAATAAAAGAAGAGGTTGTTGCGGGCAAGCAAGAATAAGAGATTCCCCGTGGTGGGCCTGCGCTGCGCTCTTACCCCACTTTCGCACCCCTTTTGCGCCATGAGACCCGAACGCCGCCTCATCCGTCTTAAATGATCCCGGCATACTCCCCGAATGATGTTTGAGCTTGGGCATTGCATACTGCATGGTCGACATTTTTTAAAGGTTAAAATAATTAATAACAAAATGTCATTTTTTAAAGGTTAAAATAATTAAAATGTCCAATCTATTCAACATAGAAATTTCAACAATGACTTTATTGGTTACCCAATAAGTATTTGTAATTGCTAACGAGGTAATGTCCATTAATACAACATAATACACCATAAAAATTAAGATGCTCTTGATCTCCAAAGATACATCCACATGTGAGGCAATATAAATGTGTATGTCTAAATTAAAAATAATGTACATGAATAAATTTGCACTAACATCTTTATAAACATTTTCAAAATTGTGTAAATAAACATATCCTATAACATTTACATTCATGTCTATATTTGAGTTATCATTTACATTATAATAAATGATATCATTGATATGGTATGTATGGTTTCATTTCTAAACCCAAAAACTTATTAATTTAATGTTAAGTTAGTATAATTTTCATTTAAAGTGACCATGATTAAAGTTAGTATAATTTTCATCTAGAGCTCTGTCCATTTAACACAGAGAATTTCCATGGAGGATGTCCAGTGGAAGAGGAGATTCTTCCCAACTGGGAGGAAATTTTTCCAAATTTTTCGAAGACCACCTTGGAACAACAGTCAACCACAGGTACCATCACCCCTTTGATTTATTCAGAGCCAGTCGGAATAGGATGTAAGGTTGAAGAGGAAATCCCTCCTCGGATGGAGGATCACTATAAGAAATTTGTTGTTTCTAAGGATGAGGACCCTGAAATAAATTGGGATGAATGTTGGAATGAGGACGATACAGAAGGGCATGCTCACCTGACTCCCAACTCTTGCAGGCTCATAGAAGACCACTTGGTCTTCATTTTCTAGATGAAAAAGGATTTGGCAGAGAAGTTGCACAACCTGCATACCCTTATCAATCGCTTGGACATCCTATTTGAATCCCTGTCAAGCAAGCCTGTGAAAAGTCGATGCCCAACTTGCTGCCAGCCAGTCGCCTTCAAATTTTGCCAGGATGGATGCCCGAGTTTGCCTCCTGTATAGTCTCCTTACTGTTTTTTCTCTAGTTTTAGTGATAATTTTTTTTTTTTGTGAGAAATTCAAACTCTGGTTCTGGTTCATTAGCTGGTCGAGGCACTCAGTCAACCGCCTATTCTAGTTTCCATGCTTCTGGCAGAACATGTGGAAAGTCCCTATGTTCTCTAAGACAAATGTCATATTTTGGTCTCTGAACAATACTGCCCACGTGTTCTGGTTTCCACTTATGTGGCAGAATAGGTGGCAAGTTTTAGTGTATACTCATACATGTGTAGCTTTTGTTAGCCCAATGTAATACAATACTTTTTTATTTACAAAAAAAACTATGTGTTGCGAGGGCGTTTTTAGGTCCATGGAAACCATACGTATTTAAAAACAAAGTTCTTTTCAATTTTAGTTTGGTGATTTTTTATTATTATTTTAATTTATGTTTTTTTTTTTCAAATGGTAACAACGGTTAAAGTTTTATTTGGAATGCAACTTCAAATATTTTATTATGGATACATAGTTTGGATATGTTTTAAAGGATATATTTTTGTAATTTCCAACAAATTTGTATGAATGGATATTGAATTTAATGGTTGTGGCTCTGCTTTTAATTGAATGTGATAGAAATCTCAAATTTTGTAATTTGTGGTTTTTTATTTCAATAATGGCTATGGTGTAGTTTTAGCACTAAACTTCAAATATTCCAGCTTGGCTTCCAAAATCTAGTAATTTTTCTATGAAATATTCCTCTACCTTTTCACAAAGCTCCCAAAATCTAGTACTTTTTCAATGAAATATTCCTCTACCTTTTCACGTATTTCATAAAATTGTATTGAGTTTAAGGGTTGTGTATGTTGATGCTCAAAATAAGCATCCAAGAGTTAGCGCACACAACACTCTTGTAAGGTTGATTAAGTGGAAAATAGGAATAGAAATCAAGTTTATTTTAACCCTAAAACAAGTATTCAAGTGAAAATTGATGTGTTAGAACAATTAGTGGAACCAAAACCTACAGATGTCTAAAAAGGAAGAATCAAACCAGACAAGTAGTGAACCACTTAGAATCTAAAGGAATTGTTGAGGATGTACTAAGAGGAAATATATATGCAAAAATAGTCATTTTATAGGTGGAGTATCAAACATCTCTCATACAATCTAAATGTATTAATTCTAATCAATCCTACACCTTCATCGACACTGGAAGTACAAACAAATTTATAACCCTTGCAATAGTAGCCAATTGCAAGATTAACATCGAGAAGCTCCAAGACCTATCAAAAATATGAATGGAAAGTGGTTGTAAGAAGTGGATTAGCCATGCAATTGAGGTATGTCTAATAGGCTTGAGAGGATGGATTAGAGGGAATATGTTTTCATGAATTGGACTTAGGAGCTTATGATGGGATAGTTGGGCATCTCAAGTTGGAACTCCATAGGGCCAATGTACATTTCCATGAGAAAAGATTTGAATGCATGGATGATGAAGAATTAGATTGAAGTATCCAAGGAGAAAAGATAAATATCAACCATGTAGGCCAAGCATAGTGTGTGGAAAGGATTTAAAGGATATCAAGTCATTCATATTGTTGAAGTCACAATGAAATCAAGCATGGAAACATACCAACTACCCATAATAAAGGAATTGTTTGATGTATTTTTGGAAGAATTAATAGATTTGCTACCAATATGAGAAGTGAACTATAGTATAGATCTGATGTCTAAGGAAACCTAAAGGAACCTAACAAATTGGAGACTAATGGGATAGGTAAGCTTAAGATGAAATTGAAATAACTATTGGATAAGGTATCATAAACCTAAGTGCCTGACCTTGAGGAGTTCCTATATTGTTTGTTAAGAAGAATGATGGAACATTTTAAGTGTGGATAGATTACATGATGCTAAAAAAAGTAACAATCAATAACAAATACCCCTTGCTTAGGATTGATGATATATTCAATCAAATCAAAGGGGTGAAGGTGTTCACCAAGTTGGACTTAATATTTGGTTATCACCAAATAAGAGTAAAAAGCATTTACATACTAAATAGTACCTTTAGGACAATATATAGGCATTATGAGCTCC
Organism: Picea sitchensis; assembly: GCA_010110895.2. Lineage (NCBI taxonomy): Eukaryota > Viridiplantae > Streptophyta > Pinopsida > Pinales > Pinaceae > Picea > Picea sitchensis. The sequence goes on from SNQJ01S0000437.1 coordinate 61,962, forward strand.
TATTCCTAACCTTTGGATTGGTTAATGCCCCTCCAATCTTCATGAGACTAATGAATGAGGTGTCAAAAAAGTATATGGATAGGTTTTTGTTGATATTTATTGATGACATCCTGGTATATTCTAAGACAAAGGAGGAGCACCAAAAAAACCTCCTCCTAGTGTTGCAAAAGATACGAGAGAACTAGTTATATGGGAAGTTGAATGAGAGTGAATTATTCAAGAAATAAATGCATTACCTTAGGAACCTAATTATTGAATAAAAACTAAAACTTGAACCTAATAATAATGAATCTATATCTAGTTGGCCAACCCCAAAGAATGTAACTTAGGTGAGAAGTTCTCTCGGATTATCTAGTTATTGTTGAAGGTTTTTCAGAGTCTTCTTAAGGATTGCGGGCCCTTTATCAAAACAATGAGGTAAAAGAGTTATGTTCCTCTAGACATCCCTAGATAAGGAATGATTTAATTAGGAACTTAATAAACTTCTCATGGTAACACCTATGTTGATACTCCCTGAGTTTGAAAAAGGTTTCCTTCTGTGCATTGATGCAAGTAAACAAATAACTAAAGGATTACTTATCTAGGAAGGGAGGGTAGTGAGCTACAAGTGAAAATAATTTAATGTTCATGTGTAGAAATACCCAACTCATGATCTGGAGCTCCTTGCAATAGTACATGCCTTGAAGACATGGAGACATTACTTAATTATCAAGAAATTTGAATTGTGGACAAACAATGAATGTTACATACTCACATATTCAACCTCAATTAAATCGAGGTAGTGGTACTAGGTAGATTTTATAATAAAATATGGCATTGACATATTACACATAAAAGGGGAAAAAAACCTACTAGCAGATGCCCTAAGATGGAAATTGTATATAGGTGCAATTTACCAATCTCATACAAATTTGAGAATAGTAATGACGATGAGGTCTGAGGAGGATAATTGGGATCAAGAAGTGTTCAAAGACTTGTTGAAAAAAAGGATTAGGTATAGAAAGAGGTTAGGAAGTATGATGACTAACATCTAACCCAAAATGGAGTCTTTTTGTAAAGGAATTTAATTTATCTACCAAACCACAAGGAATTGAGATATATGGTGTTTCATGAATCACATCCCCATATTTAAGCCATTCAGGATATGTCCAAAGGAAATGTCAAAGTATGAAACAAATATACCATTGGATGTCACTAAAACCAGATATTTCCGCTTATGTGGCTTGGTGACTAGGGTACCAATAGATAAAATTAGAACATCAACATCTAAATGGAAAGTTGAATCCCCTAAATATACCATTTTGGAAGTGGGGGGGAATATCCATGGATTTCATTTATGGGTAACTAAGTACCTCCAAAGTTATTGACTCAATATTGGTAGTAATCGGCCATCTGGTGAAGGTAGAAAACTTCATTCAAGTCAAGACTAGTCATTGAGTATGTGATAAATCCCACATGTTCATCCTAGAAATAGTTAGGTTGCATAGCATGCCAAATGTGATTGTGATAGATTTGACTCAAATTTTACCTGTAAGTTTTGGAAAATATTGTTTCATGAGTTGCACATGAAGCTAAGTTTCAACATAGTGTTGGACACTGGTTTTTCATTTTTCATTGATGTCAACCCTTGGAGAGTGATCTTGGAGAATGATGTCAACTCTTAGAGATCAATGTCAATCCTTGAAGAATTTCGGTAACCCCAACGGTGTGATTTTGGTACCTAAAATTGAATGAGGAATATGGACATGAAGGATAGCGTAAATGCAAGCATGACCCTCATAAATGGATAGTACTTTTCATATTATTTTCGTTGATATGTGGAATGCCACTTGGTTCCTCACAGTTAGGGAGATATGGCCTTGTAAAGTTAGAATCCCCAAAGAATGGTCAAGAATCCCTTGTTGGTTACAAGTCAATAAATGAAAGGGTAAAGTTGTTGTCACAAGAAAACCCTAGAAGCCCTAAATTAAGGGGAGGAGTTACCTAGAACAAGTATAAATACACCTCAAGGATTCATTCATAAGTACACTCACACACACTAATTCTTGTTAATATATCTTGTGAGGTTGTTATGGTCCAAGGATTTTGGTATGGTATACCTTTGATATTTTGGTTAATGCGGCGACAAGTCTGAGGTAGTGAAGAAGATGTGGGAAAAGTGTGAAAGTTTCGGTGCTGCAGAAGGCAAGGGTTTTTGAAAAACCCTAATTACTGAGATCATCACGGGTTGCACTATACTTGTCTAGTGAGGCCCTCATGGGTTGCCCTATGTCTATCTAGCGAGGCACTTGAAAATTAGGGTAAATGTTAGTACCAGGTCCCTGAAGTCTAAAGCAAGTACACATGTCAACATTCTACATAAGTTCCGGTATGGTTATGTGTTTGTTTTGATGGTTACTTTTACATATGATGTGGTGAATGCTTCAGGTATTCTTGGTATTGTTGGTCTTGAGACTTGTACTTGGATATGGTATATGGTTGGTTGAGTGAGGAGCACTCATATGTATGGTACAACAATGATTTGGTTCTTATAACTTACATAGTTGAGTTGTTTGTACATGGTTGATGGATATTCATGTTGTATGGTGATGTATGCATGAGGGGCATGCATAGGTTCTTTGAGATGCTTCATTGATGACACGGTACAAATCTACATATGGTTGATGGTACGGTATGTGGTAAAGGTTTTACATGGTTGATGCTCCAGTTCATGATTCACTATTCATTGGTGATGTATCTTTTGGTTCATGATTGATGCATGAGATAATATGTATAATGGTATACACTTGATGCATGGTATGGTAAGAGTTTAATTGGTTGATGACCAGAGACAGGTTGATGAGACAGTGATAGGGTTGTGATAGTGACAATGATAGAATTTTGATAGTGACAGAGTTTGTGGTAGAGTCTATGACAATTGGTCTACATTTATATTTCAGGGCAGCACGATGAGGCAAGGAAAGGTGGTTGTAGCCAAAAAACCTAGGGGGTTGTAGCCTCCTTCCAATTGGAGCCAGAGAATCAGGGAGTTGTAGCTTCCTTCAATTTCGAGCCTGAGAATATGGGTTTGGAGCCTCCTTCGAGTTGTACCTGAAGAATCAGAAGTTGGTGCTTCCAATTAATGTTTTCTTTTGATAAATATATAAGAAAAACATTATGTGTTTTCATCCCATTTGGGTTTCCAAGTAAATACTGGTGTACTGTGTATATATTATGATTTCATGTTATTTATGTTTATACTATTGATGATATATTGAATGTTAAATATAAACTACTAAATATTGTTGAATAATAAATTATGGTTAAAAGGAATAAAATTGTTCATTACTGATTCACCCCCCCCCCCCCCCCTCTCAGTAATCCAACAATTGGTATCAGAGCAGGTCCTTCATGAAGTAGCCTAACTACTGGAAGGAGATCATGGATCATGCTAGGATTGGGATACCACAATTTGATGGTGAGAACTATGCATTATGGACAAGAATACTGAAAACTTATACACAAGAAAAATGATTCGATGTTTGGCAATCAGTCATAGATGGATACAAATCACCCACCACTCCCTCTGATGGATAGAGATGGAAAGAAGCTTGAAGAAAATGATTCAAGGGCTATAAACGCTATCGAAAATGGTGTGACTCAAGAAATACATACCAAGATTATGCATTTTGATTCTACAAAAGAAATGTGGGATAAACTGAAGACTATCTAGAAAGGATATACGAAAGTTAAGGAAGCTAAAATTCATATTTACAGAGCCAAGTTCGAACAATTGAAGATGAATGAATATGAAAACATATCAACCTACTTTCTATGAGTCGACGAGATAGTAAATAGTATCAAAGGATTGGGAGATGAGATAAAGGAAAAAGTCGTTGTTAAAAAGACATTAAGATCTCTACCAATGAGATTTGATCCAACAATTTCATCTCTAGAAGAAAGAGTGGACCTAGCTACAATGACCATGGATGAATTGCATGGAATACTCATAAATTATGTGATGAGGACATAGCAAGTCAATCTAGTCATGAAGGAAGCAACATTCAAGGCATCCAAGAAGACGAAGAAGAAAGATAAAAAAAAAAAAGGAAAAGTCAAATTGTTGTTGTAGCGATGATTTAGAAGAAGATGAAGAGGTGGCTAACTTCATCAAAAGGCTGAAAAAGGGAACCGACAAATACAAAGGTATTATTCCATTGATTTGTTTTAATTGTGATGGTGTTGGTCATTTTGAAGAAGGAAAGAGACAGATAAGTGTCATTTGGGAATGAAAACTCACCCAGAATTATTGGAAAAGGCATAGTGAAACTAGGAAGCAAGGATGCCATGATGAAAAATGTTCTATTGGTCGAAGATATGAAACACAATCTGCTAAGTGTAATTCAAATGTGTGATCAAGGACATAAATGTGTGTTTGATTCAAAGAAATGTGAAATAAGGAAAGCAAGATCAGACATGTTAGTGGTTCAACTGTCATAACTTCAAGTAATATATATGTTCTAAATAAAATTGGAAAAGAAAAATGTTTCTTAGGAAAGGACGATGAAAGTTGGCTCTGGCACATAAGAATGGGTCACATAAATTTTGATAATTTTGTCAAGGTCAGCAAAAAGGAAGCAGTAAGAGAAATGCCTGAGATCTCGAAGCCAACAAACATACTATGCAAGCATTGTCTATAGGGAAAACAGACTAAGACAAAGTTCAATTCAAAGGAATACTCCACAACAAAACCACTGGATATTATACATAATGATCTAGTTGGACCAATAAGAAAAAAAGGATTGAAAGGGGAACAGTAATTCATGTTATTAGTTGATGGCTACACAAGAATGACTGTAGTTTTATTTCTAAATAAGATGTCAAAGGAATTCGAAAACTTAAAGACATACAAGAAGATGGTTGAGAATGAAATAGATTCGAAAATCAAGTGCTTGAGATTAGACAATGGAGGAGAATTTACATCAAAGGAATTTATGGACTTCTGCACTGAGCATGGAATAAAAAGAAAGTTGTCCACAGCTAGGACACCTCAACAAAATGGAGTTGTTGAAAGAAAGAAAAGATAGTACAAGATATGGCTAGAATCATGTTAATGGAATCCAAGTTGAAAGATGGTTTTTGGGTACAAGAAGTACAGACAATAGTTCACATTCAGAATAGAGGGATGCTTAGAACTAACAACGTTAAGACTCCATACGAGCTATGGAAAGGAAGACCAAAAAATGTGAAGCACTTCAGAGTTTTCGAAAGAAAATGCTACATTATAAGAGAAAATGGAAGAATGGTAAAGTTCGATTCACGATTTGAAAAAGGAAAAATGTTTGGGTACTCAAGAAAAAGGAAAGCATAAAAATGTTTCAATCTCAAACTCAACAAAATAGTGGAAAGAATCATTGTAATGATTGATGAGACAAATGGTTGAAAGATAAAAGAAAGTAGCAAAGATTTAGTGGAACAGAATCACAAAGAAGATTTGAAAGAAGGAGTAGATGAATAATTAGATGAAGAAGAAGAGAAACCAGAAGCAGCGCAAGAACAACAAGATATTCAAGTACCTCCAAAGACATCTAATAGACGAGTGCAAAAAAATCATCCACCATAGCAGATTATTGGAAATAAAGATGCAAGATTTGAAACCAGAAGAAGAATACGCTCACAAAAACAACAACATCTAGCACTACTATATACTATTGATCCGAGAAGTTTTGAAGAAGCCAACCAGGATGAATTTTGGAGAAAATCTATGCATGAAGAGTTAGACCAGATAGAAAAAAATGACACTTGGAAACTGGTTCTAAGATCGAAGAACAAGAATGTAATCGGTAGAAATTGGGTCTTTAATAACAAATTGAACGAGGATAGACATGTTACCTGGAACAAAGAAAGGTTGGTATGTAAAGGATATGCTTAGGCTGAAGGTATATACTTTGAAGAGATTTTTTCTTGAGTTGCTAGAATGGAAGCAATCAGGTTGATTCTATCTTATGCACATTCCAAGAATATCAAGGTGTATCAGATGGACATAAAATCATCATTACTAAATGAATATCTAGATGAAGAATTCTACATTCAGCAGCCAGAATGATTTCAGTTGTCAGAGAAGGAAAATTATGTTTGCAGGTTAAAGAAGGATTTATATGGTCTCAAACAAGCCCCCAAAGCATGGTATTCGAGATTGGACAGATACTTATAGTAGCAAGGGTTTAGAAAATGAAATGTAGACAATAATATATACATAAAGATAAATCAATATAGTATCCTCTTAATTGCAGTTTATGTTGATGATATTATCTTTGGAAGTGATGATGATACAATGAGTAAGAAATTTACCAAAGGCATGCAGAAGGAATTCAAGATGTCTTTGCTTGGAGAGTTTTCTTTCTTTTTGGGTCTCCAAATATGTCAGAGCAACAAAAATATCTTCATCTCTCAAACCAAGTATATCAGAGAAATGTTGAAGAAGTTTGGGATGACAAACTGAAAACTAGTCAATACTCCCATGTAGACGAGTTGTAAGTTAAGTAAGGACGATGATTCTAAGGACACAAATCAGAGACAATAAATATTGATGATTGACAACTTACTTTATGTGACAACTCCCAGAATAGAAGTGATGTAGGCAGTTGGATAGGTTGTAAGGTTTCAAGCAACACCAAAGGAATCACATGTTTTGGTAGTAAAGAGGATATTTAGATATATCAAAGGTATAGAAGAGTTTGGTTTATGGTATCCAAAAATGAAGGATCTATATTTTGTGGCCTACACAGATGCAAATTGGGAAGGTTTCATTCACAATAGGAGAATTACAAGTGGAGAAGATTTCTACTTGGGTGTGTGTTTGGTATCATGGATAAGAAAAAAATAATCATCAATATATTTGTCCATAGTAGAGGCAGAATACATTGCATCAGTAGCTTGTTGTACTCGGGTTCTTTGGATGAGGCATACATTGCAGGATATGCAAGTAAAGTATGATGATCCTATTTCAATACTTTGTGACAACACTAGTGCCATCAGTATTTCAAAGAATCGAGTGATGCACTCTAAGACGAAGCACATTCTGCTAAAGTATCACTTATTTACATGAACAGAATATAGAGAAGAACACCAAGCTAGAGTATGTTGGGACAAAGGAGAAGATTACAGATCTGTGACAAAAACTTGGAGTAGTTTCTACCCCATAGTGATCCACTCATCATCAAGCTTAACTAGACAGGGGGAGAGAAACATAAGTCTCGAAGAAGTTCAAGTAAAGAAACTTTTGAATGCTTTTCATATATACATCAAAGAATTTCACGAGGAAGTGCCATGAATAGAAAATCTTGTAGAGTTAGCAGAGGCTTGTAGATAGGGGGAGAAACCTCTAATGAGGAGTACCCTTTGCCATTGATGTCAAAGGGGGAGAGATAAAGAGTAAGGCATGGAGAGATAGAGGCATGTAGTCAGGGGGAGCAATGTTCACATGAGGAGCATGAGCATAAGGATTTCCATGCCTAAGTGTTGACATCAATGCCAAAGGGGGATATTTTTGGATAGTGGTTTGTTGGTTTTCATTGATGTCAACCCTTGGAGAGTGATATTGGAGAATAATGTCAACTCTTAGTGATCGATGTCAATCCTTAAAGAATTCCAATAGAATATTCTGGTAGCCTCGACGGTGTGGTTTTGGTCCCTGAAGTTGAATGAGTAAAATGGACATGAAGGATAGTGTAAATTTAGGCATGACCTTCATAAATGGATAGTACTTGTTGTATTGTTTTCCTTGATATGTGGAACACCACGTGGTTCCTCACGGTTAGGGAGATATGGCCTTGTAAAGTTGGAATCCCCAAAGAATGGTCAAGAAGCCCCTAGTTGGTTACAACTCAATGAATGAAAGGGTAAAGTTGTTGTAACAAGAAAACCCTAGAAGCCCTAAATTAAGGAGAGGATTTACCTAGCACAAGTATAAATACACCTGAAGGAGTCATTCACACTAATTCTTCTTAATCTATCTTGCGAGGTTGTTATGGTCTAGTGATTTTGTAATGGTCTATCTTCGATATTTTCATGAATGTGACAGTAATTCTGAGGCAACAAAGAAGATGTGGGGAAAGTGTGAAATTTTTGGAGCTGCATAAGGAAATAGTTTTTGAAAAACCCTAATTATTAAGATCCTCGCGGGTTTCACTATACTTTTCCAGTGAGGCCCTTGCTTGTTGCACTATACTTGTCTAGTGAGGCCCTCGCTTGTTGCACTATACATGTCCAGTGAGGCACTCATGGATTTCCCTATGTATGTTTTGCAAGGAACTTTAAAATTAGGGTAAATGTTAGTACTAGGTCCCTGAAGTCTGAAACAAGTACACAGGTCAACATTCTACAAGTTCAAGTCAACTATAGAAGTTCTGGTATGGTTATATGTTTGTTTTGATGGTTACTTTTTCATATGATGTGGTGAATGCTAGAGGAATTCCTGGTATTGTTGGTATTGTACTTGGATATGGTATATGGTTGGTTGAGTGAGGAGCACTCATATATATGGTACAACATTGATATGGTTCTTATAGCTTACATCTTTGATTTTCTTGTACATGGTTGAGAGATATTCATGTTGTATGGTGATGTATGCATGAGGGGAATGCATATGTTCTTTGAGATGCTTCATTGATGGCATGGTAGAGATCTGCATATGGTTGATGGTATGGTATATGGCACAGGTTGTACCTAGCTGATGCTCTAGTTCATGACTCACTATTTTTGTTGATGAATATTTTGGTTCATGATAGATGCATGAGATAGTATGTATATTGGTATACACTTGATGCATGGTATGGTATAGGTTTAGTTGGTTGATGATCAGATATAGATTGATGAGACAATGACAGAGTTGTGACAGTGACAGAGTTGTGATAGTGACAGTGATAGTGACAAAATTGTGATAGTGACATAGAAAGTGACAGTGACAATGTTGTGACAGTGTAACACCCTTGTTTCCCCCAGCTTGTAAATATAACTATAACCTTCTAAAAGACCATGGGCAGACTGATAATGTGTGGATGTTGGAATTTATGAACCTTTTTGTTATAAAAGGTAATGTATATATTTGTGATACTAAATAAAATGGAAAGTGTTGCATAATTGTTGAAGGATTTTTCCAAGGTAAATCATGATGCATGAGAGAGATGGTGAGGGGAACTAGTAATGGCTGAGATGACCCCTACCAGACCAATACTATGATGGATTTAAATTTTTCAAACCCAAAACAGTCCTCTGACCTAGATGATTTAATTACCAGTCAATATAGTAGTTGGGAAGTCTTCCTCAAGAGTCAATGAGGAGATGGGCATAGTACCCATCTGAAAATTTCCTAGACTGACCCATGAAATTGGGAATTGGGCCCACGAAATCTTGTTGAGGAAGGTAAGAAAAGGCAGGAAAATTGTGGATAGAAGTAGGGGTGAAAGGAAAATGGGTTTGGTTACCATTTTCAAAAGATGGAGAGCATGCACAACTCTTTGGCTAGGAAGAGAACTAAAAAACGATTCAGTTTTTGGGTAAAGAAATTGTTGGAAAACGTTTTCAATCCAAGTTGATAAACGGGGTTGCAGAGAAGATGAGTGACTGAGGTAGAACTCATTGCAGACCCCCTTGCTTGATGGAGATAAAATTGATCTTCCAAGTTCATGTGGGAAGAGGAGAGTGCTCTCTATCCATGGGTGTTGTTGAACATAAGGAAGAATCTCTCTCAAAGCATCATGACCTATCTAGGGGTCGTTAGTGGTAAATCCTTCCAGGAGTTGGTGTGCCTACGGTTGGGTGGAAAAGGGAACCCCTTTTAGCAATTTGCAGCACTTTATAGATTCTAGATAAGTATATTTTGTCAAAATCTCTATACTGTCAATCTCAGAGATAATTATACACTTTGTTTTTAAAGAAATATAAGTTCAATTTTCTGTTAAAAGTTCCTTGAGAATTTAAGTGTGAATGTGGAAATGTTACAGATAAATTTCTATGTGGGTGAACAACTTCACTATGTGACTTCCTGTGCTAAATTTTGGGAGTGATTGTTGAGGTTGATTGTGTTTCACAGTTTAATTCGTTCATATGCAGTAATGAAGGAACAATAAATTTTATTAAGCATCAAATAAGAGAGAAAGTAATTTTTTCATACTACTGCTCTTTTTTAGTTTTCTCTCAAGCCTTATTATAGAACACTTAGAGCATATCATATATGGGTTTGCACTTAAGGGAAACAACCCAAATATTGAAAAATGTATAAGTCATTATAAATGGGTAGTAAGCCCCTGGATGGGGTGACATGTAGCACAGGGGAGGCCATGCGTCCCCCATGCAAACCAAGCCATAAATATGGTTGGTAGCCACCCCAAGACTCATTCTCAGATGGAGGACAACCATAAACGCACATAGGGGACAAAGGGATAGCTCCCTCGCGTAGGTTTAAAGTTGCCCTCACTAAGTAATGGCAGGGGAATGACAACAGGTATGGGAGGAGGATGCACGGTCTTATCAGCCCCACAGATATTACTCCAGATTGGCCATGGCATCCTTTACTTGGTTTATTTTCTCTGTCGAGGATCCGCTCTACTCAGATATCCAACTCTAGGCCTCTCAGACTTCTCTGAACTCATTCCCATAGCTCTCTAACATCCAGGCTCTGTCATGTCATGTGAGAGAGGGAAACTCGAGAGGGGACCCTTTTGGTACGGTTATGTTGCAAGGCAAAGGCACCTACACAAATTGGAGAAGGCTTCCTTGATAGATCAGAAGCAGCAAATCAATATGCCGACGATGCCTCCAATGGCCTACGTGGAGGAGGAATTCCTGGAGGAGCCAATTTAGGTTCCACCAGAATTCCTCCTCTACACGGTCCCAAATTCCTAGGATAGAACCAGCACCAAAACAATAGCAATGGATATAGCGACAACTATGGAGGGTGCCAGTTGCATAGTACAGGAGGAAATCCCCCCGAAGGGCAACCTAGTTGGGCCCCCATTGCCCAACCCATGCATGGTATATGGCCATATTCCACCCAATTGCTTCACTCCGGAGCACTTGGAGCTCATCTTTGAGATGAGAGGCTACATGATGGAGAGGCTACATGATGGAGAAGCTCCACCGGCATACCCTTATTAGCAACAAACTCGACATGTTGTTTGATGCCTTCTTGAATGTGCCTGTCAAACAGAAGTGCTCGACCTGCATGCATCCCTTTTCACTCACACCTAGCGATGACACTCCTCACGATGACTCGTCGGATGGCAGGTTCTACTGTTCAAACAACCCTCCTAATGTTTAAAGTTTCTTATCTCTATGTGCCTCACTTTCATGGAAATGGGAGTTTTTTCCTGTCTTCCTGCTTAGGATTTCTGTTTACTTTGTATTTTCAGTTTTTGAATGCATGTGCATACATAATTGTCAACACTATCATCTTCCACTTGCTCTAGTTTCCAACTATATGGCGGAGCAAGTGGCGGTTGCTACTTTTATCCATAAGTATAATCGATTGCCACCTATTTCAGTTTCCACTAGTTTGGCGGAATAGGTGGAAAGCCTATGAAACCATTATTTTTTGTATAGTGACAACGCATTAATTAGGAAATACAACTTTTTTATTTACAAAAAAAAAATGGGTAGTAAGGAAAAATAATTAGGAAATGAACATGAAATTTCCTAATTGAATTAAAATACAAAAGATCTCAAAACTCTATTTAGGCATTAACAAACATTTATGTTAAACTTGTGTTAAATTTCTACAATTTGGGAAGGATCCCCATAATTGTGGTGGGCTGTAACTTTGGGTAGAAATGTAAAAAGTTTTCACTATGAAGGTAAATCCTTGTTTTAGGACCATATTTCCTTAAATTTAGTAGGAGTAGTAAAGCACACTAATAAGGAAACAAAAATCACTCGTGTTTACCCACTAGAAGGGAGAGATTATAATTATATTTTTAATTTCCAGAATGGAGAAATTTCCTTGGAATATAAACTTTTATTAAATCCCTTTATAAAGACTTGAAAATTATATTTTTCCTTTTACTATTTTTCATGTAAAAGAAAATCATTTCATTTAAATTCTCCAGGTAATAAAATTGTGCAGGGATATGGAAATACATGTATATATATGTCTATATACATATTATTATTATCATTGTTATTAATATTATTATTATTATTTTATTCAGAAAATGGAGGTTAAAGTTTGTGGAGCGTAATAGACCTGAGACTAAAGAGAATATAATTTATTATTATTCTAATGTCAAAACACAACCCATGACCAAATACTTTAGCCATCATCTCGTGATCTTCGAGACTTCGACACTTCGGGGCTTTGGCATGTTTGGGGTGATGGAATCCATGAGCCAAAGTCGCGGAAGGCTTGAACCCTACCTTTCCTTGTACAAGGTGGCTTAGATCAGAAATATAATTAATCATGTGATATTATATTTAATTGTGATCAAATTAACATAATTGAGTATAATAACCCTTTATTGCAATTTATTATATTATAATTCAAAATAACTCATTGTATTTATATCATGTTGTAATACAACTGGGTCCCCTTTGAGATTCGAGAACTCCAAGTTAATTGAGAATGAAGAGTTGCGTGGAAGATTCGGAGAAGTTGACCCAGAGCTCTCTCTCTCTCTCTCTCTCTCTCTCTCTCTCTCTCTCTCATTTCAAATATTAAATATAATATTAGGGGATGTTGTAAACCTGGGCACAACTTCCAAAAAGGTGTAATATAATATATATTAAATGAGTTTGTCATGGCATTTGTATGTGATAAAGTACCAACCCTTTTCCCTTTTTAATTTAATATTTAATGCGCAATAACGTGTGAGTGTGGACCCTTCGGGAGTTCGGGACTCTGGAGCTATGGGAGTTCGAGACTCCAAGATGTTTGGGGTAACATAATGAATAAGCAAAGAAGGGCCGAAGGCCTGAACCTACTCTGTATTGTTCCAATGGTTGCACAAATGTCGATATAACAATTGAAGGTGATTAACTATATTATAAATTAATGTAATTAATTATATTTGCATCACCTTACAACATGAGTGCCTACCCTGTATTGTTCCAATGGTTGCACAAATGTCGATATAAACATTGAAGGTGATTAATTATATTATAAATTAATGTAATTAATTATATTTGCATCACCTTACAACATGAGTGGGACCCTCTACGAAACTCCAACATTCGGAAGATTTGTGTATGTTCATAAAAGCATGATGAGGAATTTCGCCAAAGTTTGGAGGCTTAGGTGTTAATGGATATTGATAATTCTAAGTTCTTTGTTGATATATTTAATCATATTGTAATGTAATTAAATAAAATTATATAATAATATAATTAATAAAAGAACAAATTTGTAATAATAAATATCAAATTGAATATAGTTAATCATTTTCCCTAGTAAATAAATAAATATGCATATATTTATATGTGTGTGTGTGTGTGTGTGTGAAATTACGTGAAAATTCAATATGGAATTGTGTGTTGGGGAGGGATTGAATTATATACCTTAATTAAGGTTAATAAACTTAAGTATATTATGGAGAAATTAGCCTCATTGTGTTATAATATAATTACTCATAATTATCATATGAGTACTTTATTGAGTTAGTGCTAAATTACTTCTAGGGGGAGGGGAAGAGAAAGTAAAACCCAAGTAATTACTAGGCCATGAGTATTAGGCTAAGAAAAAATTAATTATTGGATAATTAGTTTGTGGAGAATAATTATCGTTAATGTGGTTTAAGTAATTAATTACCAAAGAATGGTATTCTATGAAATATCAATTAATTATTTTAATTGCACTATAGGAGAGGGACAAATGTCATCCTCTAGTCGAGCAAGCCTAAGCAACCTATAGTGACATCGTGAATTGATGATGACTAAGAACATCAATGTGATAGTGCATGCTAATCTTCAATGGGTTGACGAGTTGAGTGGGGTCCAGTAGGATTGGTGAACCTTGGGTGCCGAATGGATCCTAACCGTAGATTGGGAGATCTTTCATGCATTGAGATTGTCCATTCGAGAGAAAAGGAATATTCCTTGACACCATACTCATCGGAGGTAAGAGAAGAGTGTGTTGGGAGAAGGCCCGAGTTACGATGGATGCAAGCCTACATGGATCGAAGTTCCACTATGACAGGCTAGGCTAGTCCTACATTGAGACCAGGGTGTCACCACATCAGTCGGTGTGGGAAATGAGAGATCACGAGGATGCCACGTGGAAGTAAGAGATATGTTGCCAATGTAAACCCGAAAACTTTGGAAGGTCATAACCCTCGTTCCATATATTAGTTCTGAGTGAACTTACCGTCACTGGAAAACACTTAATGAGAAAAATATGATGGAGATGTGATATAGGAGATTTGAGATGATTGTGAAAAGAAAAACATTTATACCCCATCCTTTAAAAAGGTACTTAGGGGTCGAGTGTGTGACAGATAGTGACAGAGTTGTGATAGTGACATATTTTGTGGAAGAGTCTGTAACAATTGGTCTACATTTATATTTCAAGGCGGCATGACGAGGAAAGGAAAGGTGGTTGTAGCTAGCTTTCGGTTGTAGCCGAAAAACCTAGGGGGTTGTAGCCACCTTCTGGTTGGAGCTAGAGAATCAGGGAGTTGTAGCTTCCTTCAGGTTGGATCCTAGGAATAGGGGGTGGATCTTCCTTCCAATTGTAGCTGGAGAATCAAAAGTCGGTGCTTCCAGTGAATGTTTTCTTTTGATAAATATATAAAAAAAGAATTATGTGGTTTTCTCCCATTTGGGTTTCCACGTAAATATTGGTGTATTGTCTATCTATTTTGATGTGATGTTGTTTATGTTTATAATCTTGATGATCTATTGAATGTTAAAGATAAACTGCTAAATATTGTTGAAGAATAAATTGTGGTTAAAAGGAATAAAATTGTTCATTATCGATTCAGCCTCCCCCCATCTCCTCCCCCTCCCTCTTAGTAATCCAACACATAGCCTACCATTTAGAGGTAGATGGTTAAATATAGAGGGTCAATAGAAGTTTGAAAGGTATGATCAGAATATATGTGAATATTCAATGAAGAAGGTTGGAAGACTACCTCCCCTTAGTGGAATTCACCAATAACAATGGATATCACTACTTCGCAAAGAAGTGTCTCTTTGAAAACTTGTATATATGGAAGTGCATGTATCCTGCTCTTGCGTGCAACTGATATGACTTATTCTTTGAGGACAGTTGCGTGCAAGTGATCCAGTTCATTATATCATTGACTGCTTCACTTATGGACTATGATTATGAGGTTGTTGATTATGATGTTATGATATGTTATTTATGTATAGACAGGTGTTATTGATCGATTCTCCTAAGTGTGCATGAATATTGACAGTTTGAGGATGTCTATGGCATCGGTGGACCTCCTTGGACTTCGGATTGAGTCGAGGAGTGGACTATATATGGTTTGTGTATTTTTGTTTATGCATATGTGGCATATATTCAGGTGTATCATGATGATGTTTATTGATAACTGACATTTTTTCGTTGATGGATGCAGTTTGACAATTGCTTGCTAATCAGACTCACATTAAGAGTAAAGGGGCCATGCACGAAAACTAGAGATATTGAGGGGTAGGTGTGGTAGTAGCCCTGCCACAGCCTACTAGCACTCCTATCGTGGCTTGAAGTGTACGTTAACGATTACCTAGTTCGAGAGATCCACGATGTCGTGAGGGCATACTGAGAAAATCACTCACAAACATTATAAGGGGCGTGTAATAAGGAAGAGTCTTTATTCCTTACAATCCCTTAGTCTCTCACAAGTTCACTTGATGGAGTATTGACTCAAGGGTTGGGCGATACACCGCAAAATCGGTCCAATCTGGGGTATCACCCTTGGAGCAGTAGTGCATCCTGAAGTGCGATCACATAAATGAGAACATGAATAAAGGCAGTGGCATATGGAGCGTAGCAGTGCATCCACAGAATTGCGATGTTGATTTTAACATTTGTGAGTCAATGAACCTAGGTGTGTAGAAAACAATATCTTATTTTGACTTGTTCAACCTTAAAATAAAGAGTTGTATGAGTGAAGTTTATGTCATTCCCTTAAAAACAATTTTACTAAGCCTAATTGAAATTAGAGCATAGATCTAAATGGGGTATAAGGACTAAAAATAATTAATGAATTAATAAAGGGGGATGAAGAAAAATCAAATTTAAAGATTTAAAGGGAGAAAGAATTTATCAAAAATTTAATTGTTGGTTATTTGCAAAAACTTGCTAATTTAGAACTAGACAAAAGGGGAGAATTAAATGCAAAAGGAATGTGAAAAATAGAAAAGAATCGAGCCTAGAGAACTTTCCAAATTAGAATTGGCTTTAAGAAAGTCATCAGTCTTTAAGGGGATGTGAGGGAATAAAGGGACATCAAGGGGCGTTTTTAGAGACTTTTAGGTGGGTGGGGAAATTGGCAATTTAATTTAATTAAATGAGCAAATTTATGGATTGCAACTAAGGGATTGGGTGACAGGTGTATGGGGGAGAATATTTCCAATAAAAATTAAATAAAATAGAATTGCAAAAGCCATTTTGGCAATGGACACAAAGATAACTCTATGAAAAGAAATGGGAGAGGAGGTGAATGGATCCGCAGTGGTATCGTGGGTTATCTTGGATTTTTCTCTTAGTAGGACTTTTCTTGTAGGGAGTTGAGATGCAGAAACCATAGAATTGGTGGCTGAGCCTTCTTGGAAAGTTGGGAGCTAGCATTCTATGTTATTGTTTTTGTGTCCCCTTTGTGGCTCAGGGGCTCGGGGAGTTCATTAATTCCCAATTCATAATCCTCAACCTGCTTTTGCATTTTACCTTGATGCAATTTTGTTACCAATTCCATGTGTTGTATAGTCCCCTGATTTTGCAACCTCTACAAATATGTCTTTCAAATCGGTTGAATTTTGTATGCTAATGGTTGTAGTGTGCAACTCATGCACTCTTCTATTCAGTGCATCAAACACTTTGTTTTCTTTCCCATTGATATGTTTTATATCAAGTCATATTCAATGAGAAACTCTAACCATCTTCTTTTTCTAGCATTTAGAGTTGGTTAGTCGACAAAATACTTCAAAGACTGATATGCGTAAGGTTATGCTGCTGGATTTTTCTCTTGACTGGTTTTTCTTGTGGGAGTTGGGATACCGAGCTCACATAGAGAGTGGTAGCTCGACCTTGCGAGGCAAGTTGGGAGCTAGCTTTCTGTGATTTGTGTGTGTCCCCTTTGTGGCTCGGGGGGCTCAGGAGGATTCCATTAATTCCCAATTCATAATCCTCAACCTTTTGCTGCATTTTACCTTGATGCAATTTTGTTACCAATTCCATGTATTGCAAATCTGATTTTGCAGCCTCTACAAATATGTCTTTCAAATCTGATTGGTACATGCTAATGGTTGTAGCATGCAACTCATGCACTCTTCTATTGAGTGCACCAAACACTTTGTTTTCTTTCCCATTGATATGTTTTATATCAAAGTCATATTCAATGAGAAACTCTAACCATCTTCTTTTCCTGGCATTTAGAGTTGGTTGATCAAACAAATACTTCAAACCATTATGGTCTGTCCTCAAATCAAACCTATTTCCCATGAGGTAGTGCCTCCACTTCTTCAAAGCGTGCACTATGTCTTCCAACTCCAAATCGTGAGTGGCATAGAGCCTTTCATGCTCCTTCAACTTCCTTGATTCATAACATACAAAAAACCCACTTTGACTGAGGACTCTACCAAGTCCTTCTTTACATGCATTTGTGCATACAATGAAGTCTTCATTTGGATCTGCAGTCCTCAAAATTGGAGCACTGGTTAATAGTTGCTTCAATTGTTGGAAGCTTCTTTCACATTCTTCTGTCCATTGAAATTTCTTCCCCTTCCTTTGCAAGGAAGTGATGGGGTGAGCTATTCTCGAAAACCCTGCAATGAACCTTCTATAGTAGCCATCTAGACCCATAAAGGATCTGACTTCTATCACATTCTTAGATGTTTTCCACCCTTTAATGGCCTTAATCTTTGCATGTTCCATGGATATTCCTTCTTCAGATACGATATGTCTCAAGTAGTGAATTTTGTTTTGATAAAATGAGAGCGTGGTCAATTTGGCATATAGTTGATGCTCTCTTATCACTTGCAACACCATCCTCAAATAATGCTCACGCTCTTCCTCTAACTTGGAATATACAATGATGTCATCCAAAAAGACAATGACAAACTTGTCAAAATATTCCCGAAAAACACCATTCATTAGACACATGAAAATAACTGGTGAATTTGACAACCCAAGTGGCACCACTGTGAACTCATAATGACCATACCTTGTTCTGAAGGCGGTCTTGTTGATATCTTCCTCTTTAATACTTGCCTGATGATATCATAACCTGAGATCTATCTTTGAAAATATCTTTGCATGCTTCAACAGATCGAAGAGATCATCAATCGTTGGTAAGGGATACTTGTTCTTTATAGTCACTTTATTCAACTGTTTGAAATTGATGCACAATCTCAATATCCCATATTTCTTCTTCACGAAAAAGACTGGGGCACCCCAAGGTGACACACTTGGGTGTATATACCCTTTCTTCAGAAGTTCTTCAAGCTGCATTTGCAACTCCTTCAATTCTAGTGTACTCATTCTGTAAGGAGTCTTTGATATCGTAGCTTCTCCAGGCATTAACTTTATAGAGAAATCAATATCTCTCTTTGGGGGTAGTCCTGGTATCTCCTTGAACACATCTTCAAAATCTTCTAGGACTGCCTGATCCTCTAAATTTGGCACCTTATCCTTAGATGCTTCCTCCATATGGGATGCAAATATTTGATAGCCTTTCCTATAGCATTTCTTCAACTGCATTGCTGAAATTTATCTGATAGTCACTTCCCTAGGAATTCCTTGGATTATTCTTTGATTTCCTTCCTCATCTAGGCAAGTGAATGCCTTGTTATGACAGTCCAAGAAGGCATGGTGTTAGTCTAACCAATCCATACCAATTAGGCAGTCATAAGAACCTAAAGGAAAGATGTTCAAATCTTCCCTTGTGCTCAGTCCATTCATGGCCATAAGACATGACTTAACCCTCTCATTGAATTTTCTCTTGGCTCCAGTAGCCAGCTGCACCAACCAAGATTTTTCATGTTTGCTTCTTAGCAAATGCAAACTTTCCACCATGTTAGGATCTATATAACTATGACGAGCTCATGAATCAATTAAAATAGTAATGGTTTGGTTGTTGATCATACCTGCCACTTCAATCATATGTGATTGATACTTTTCTTGCTTGTTGTCTAAGGCTGCATAGATCATTGGTACATCTCTACCCATGTCCCCCACTATTTCAGCTCGCTAAACATTGTGAACAACTCTCACTTTGTCACTTCTGTGAGGACAATCTCTAAATATATGATCTATTTTACAACCCAAAAATTTAATAGGTGGTTGCCTTGGCTTTCGACCACCTATCTCAATCGTTCTGGGTTCTCTAGAAGTTGGTTTTCCCTGAGGATTATTTCTAAAGAATGGTGTCTTAATTCCCTTCTTCCTCTAATCCATCTTGAATTTCTTCTTGTCTTCCCAAGATTTTTGGAAAGTTGGCCTTGCTTTTTGTTGATAATATAGGCACTTAGCTCACCTTATGGTCTCCTCCAATGTTTTGGGATCATCATATTGTATTTTTTCACTAATGGATGATGGAAAACTACTCAGGTACATTTGAATCTTGATTGTCTCACCCTTGATGAAAGAGACATACTTCAACAATTCTAAAAACCTTCTTTCATACTCATCAATGGACATACTTCCCAGTTTGAGTTCAAAGAACTCTTTCATTTTCTTATCATAGTACCTCTTAGTCAAATATTTATTTTCAAAATACTTCTTGAATTCCCTCCAAGTAACATTTATCTCTTTAATGTGTTGCACCTGCACAAGGTGATCCCACCACATGGATGCCTTACCTTTGAGTTGATAGATGGAAATTATTCCTTTTACATGGGAAGAATAATTATGCAATTGAAAATACTTTATCATTCCCAACAACCATGTCTTTACATATTCATCCTTCTTGTGCTCCCCATCAAACGTAGGAGATTAGATTTTGTTCATTTCCCCTCGTAGCTCATCCTCCCCATACCTCTTATGCTTCCTAATAGGGGATGGACTTTAGTTGTTGCGTACTCTCTTATTGGAATGCCTCGGGGAGTGTTGGTGATGTCTGCTATCACTTTTTGTTCTTCTGTGACTTCCTGATTTGCTTGAGCCAATCTCCTTATATAATTTATTTTATATTCTTTCCATGCTCTGCATCAAATTTATGTTGAATTATCCCTGTTGCTCCATGGATTTCATGAGACTTTTGTTATCTACCCAGTGAATTTGGACATCCTTTTGCAACTTTTTAATGATTTTCATCATGCCCACATCTTTATCTATTTCTTATCCATGCCCATTGGGGTTAGTCCCTTCAACTCGCAAATGGACATCCATTCCTCTAGCGTCATTTTTCGAACTGTAAGCATCTTTTGCCTTTTACATTTCTCTGCACTATGTGACAATTTGGTTAGGTTCTGACAATTATTAATTCTGCAAAATGTGCAATCAACCGAATTTTTGTCAGGATAATAGACTTTAAACGTTTTCCAGAATAAACCAATCTGATTCAATAAAATAAATATCCGATTCCATTTTCAGCAGGTCTTGGTCGATCAAGAACCCCTTTAGGCTTCTATCTCTAAGATTTGCTATGTTCTACAATAAATTTTCGGGCATTAGCCCCTTTTTCTTCTGCCCTTGGTTCGCATGGGACCACGATTGTGACCCAGTGCTAATGATTTGGTTGATTATTCAGAGCCTTGAAACTTCAGGCTACAGGGCTTCAGAGGTTTCCCTTTTTTCACGCGTCCCAACATTACAGAACAACGAAATGTAGAACACATGAAGAATGGTGGATCTACGGTCCACAATCCTTGCTCCGATCTTTAGTGTATAGGAGCTTCAGAACTCTGAGTTTCGACAGTATACAAAGCGCATCACAACCAATCTATCGAAGTGCCGCATTGATGAATTCGCGAAGTGGGGTGGATCAACGGTCCTTGGCTTCCGAGCATCCAATGGTTGTTATTTACTTCAGAACTCTAGCGCTCTGACCTTCGAGAGTTCTCAACTGATGCACCCCCGCTTTTCCTTGAAGTGGGTATCCTCTGTAGGTTCTTAACTCACTAACATATGACACACATCCCATGTGTCCACGTCATCCTTGGTGATGTCAACACGGCCACGTCACTTCGGGACTTCGAGAGTTTGCACATCATCACACTCCATTTCTCCTAAACATCGAATTCTCGAGCAAGCTAACTCTCCGACACACATTCCTTGCTTGGATCAATGGACATAAATTGCACGAAGTTCGCTTTTTCATCTCTACATGTGACCAAGAGCTATGACCTCGACTTAACATTTGGGCACTTATCTCACTTTGCAAGATTGATAGTCATGTTTTAATGGACCGTGAAGATCAAGGACTAGGAGTGATTGTGGAAACTCAACTTGCTCATGCTTTAATTTCCTTCCCGATATATGTAATGTGAAGATGCTCATCCATAGTGGTATCGATATCCATCATTGATTTGTTGATCTAGCAAGATCAACGATCCTGAGGGATTGCAAATTCAATGAGATCTGACGATCGTGACTTAATCTTCGCTTGATCTGACATCTTATCTTGATATCATTCAGATCTAACGGCCCAACACCATGAATGTTGTGATTTATTTCTCTATGGACATTTATTAAACTTGTTACACCTCTTGTGTTTCCGAACACAGTCCAAGTGACGTTTTGAATTTTGAGTTTTTGTCCCTTTCGACAACAATTTGCTCTGACATATTTGTCTCATTAACCACTAACGTGGCCCATCCATGATCAGCGTCGAAACCATGGCTCTGATACCATTTTGTAACATCCCCAGCCATCAACATGCCAGGCAATGTCACTTCCTAGGCGTCTCTCTGAGGTTTGATACCATTTCGTGAATTTATATGCATGCATATCTAATGAAAATTAACAGCTACACCATTATGTTCATGCCACTTATTCATGCGTAAATAATCATTAAAATATTATGACACTATATGCATACAGATGACATATTATAACCATACACAGATTAATGTGGAAATAACAGTAAGCCTACACATACACCATATATGATATATCTAGGCATTACTCATCAAGTTATAAAACATGTACAATTACACAACATGCAATCAATAGAGATTTGGTACTTATCTTTCAACAAATCACCACCAACTGCATGCAGACCTTCCATGAACCTCCTAGCCTTAGACCACGCTACTCATCACGCTTAGCAGTGGGTCACCCCTGAGATGGGACTAAACTCCACTAGGCAAGGGATTCCTAGGCTTGGAAAGGGCAATAGGAAAGTCACACAGGTCATCAGGAAGGATTATCTCCCAAAGCCAGCTCACACTAAGAGCCTACAACCTCTAATTCCCCACATGTTTTTCCCACCCTAGGAAGTGTACCCCTTCTCTGATCAACAATCCTTCGGTTGCCCCACTTTCATTCCAAGGCTTCAACAACGAACTGGACATGAATTCTCAGAGCACTATAGATGTTGTTGGGCTCCCTCTGGGAAATCACTTCTCTAACAACCTCTCTCACTAGGAGAGAGTTGTTCACAAGAATGACAACCTGCTTCTTTAGTCCACGGGCCTGACAACCTGCCTCTTCAAACCATGGGCCTGACAACCTGCTTCTTCAATCCAACTCCTAAGCCAATTCCAGAAAATGTGATGGCAACAACAAAGCTCAGTATAGAACAGATGATGGCAGCAAGCCATGCTCAGTCAAGGAACTGTGTGGGTTGTAACAACAAACCGTTAAGGCACGATAGGTCTCTTGCAAGGTACGGTTGCATTGTTCTTCATAGGAAATGTACATGATAGTTCACAGTGCCTGCAAGGTCCATAAGTGTGTGAATAAATGCAGATTTCAACGATGGAGATGATGGCTCAATATCGGAGTCAGTGGGTGAATCGGGTAAGATCGCAGACTTGCGAGCAGGTGAGGGTCACGAGAATGGTGAGGAGAAATGTGAGAATTGGAGGCCAACCCCCAACGAGTTGTCTTTCCCATCTATAAAATGCATGCGCCCGGGTCGACACATGTCTTTCTGAAGCTGCATGAGTTCCACTTAGCACTTTTTCCCTCTCACAAGAACTTGGGACAACACTGCTCATGTCAGCCATAGCCTTTGGGAAATAATAATAAAATAGTATTCATTTAGAAGTAAACCCTCTAGCTTAGCCCATGTGCCTAGACACTTATCCCCCCCCCCTTACCCTACCTAGTGGAGCTTAGTCCCCCATAACTCTTGAATCATGGTCGGTCTACATGCAACAGTGTAACTTTATTAATGATATGTGCATTTACATATACAAAAGTCAAGCTCATGGCCTTAAGAATCTAGGCTCTCCAGCCTAATAAACATATAAGTCTTCAGCTTATAAACACTTGGCTCACCAACCTATAAACATAATTACAATTCAGCAGGGGCTCGGCCTTGGGGTGTTACAGACCTGGAGAGAGAGGGTGGGAGGCTCTCCAGCTAAGAAGAGGAACTAAAAGCTTGACAAGTTGTTCTGGTTACTGGAGAGAATAAGAGAAAATATCTCTAAGAACTTACAAAAGAGCCTGAACTGAGCAGGAGACTAAAAACTTCATGTTGAGGAAGCATCCAATAAACCTTACAGTGACCATGACAGAGAAGGAACCCCTGAGAAACTGTGAAATTTCCCTAGTGATATCATGGCTTGGCACGAGGTTGGCCAAAGTACTAAGAGTGAATGCCTTTGATTCTATGCTTGGGTGGAAAGGTGCACACCCACAATTAGTTTGTTGGCTACAATATGAAATAGATAAGTATTCTCATACCCTGTATATTTGAGCTGTAACTGTAAAATAAAGTTGGATATTCTGTGAATGTTTCAGGGATGTGCATATTGCTTGATGGTTAGAATGTGTTCCCTTATCTTTTTCTTGATTGTGTATTTAAGCAAGTAAGGAACTATATGGTTTCTACACGTAAAGGCTCAGGCCCTGTAGTGGTTGAAGTTAAAGAAAATGAACTATGAGCCCGTTGACCTTAGGAAAATGAGGATAGCAATATTTAAGTCTCGAAAGGGAGGATACTTTTGTTTGGAAGATGAGCGAACGAGATCCATTTGGGAGGAGCCAAGGTTCGTCACGACTGTTGGATTTGAAGAAGGAGCAAGAGTATTAACCCCCCCTGAACCCTTCATCCTTTATGAGTTTGGCAAACTTTTTGTATTCGTCGTAAGGGAGACGGATCCTCCGAAGTCCCAAATTCCGAAGTGAATCAGGAACGTCCATCAGAAGGGATACGTGTCTCCAAATCCCACGGTTCGGAGAGTGAATCTTCGAAAGTTTTGATTCGTTGTGTTAACGGGAAGAAGAACTCTTGAAGGGATGAAGAATGAAGTTTTGAATCCATGAGAGTCGTAGATATGTGGGTCTACATGGATAGACCCTGACCGTCAGACTTAGACTCTGGTCAGTCTGACATTGACCAACTCCGGGAGTCACAAGGAGTTTTCATAGAAAAACTCTCGAATGTCGAATTCCCGAAGTAACGAGAGTCGTAGATCTATTGATCTACGTGGTCGGATCTCAATCGTGAGATCTGAGGGATGTTAGAAGGCTATCAATCAAGAGTGATGTGGAACAATGACATCATCTAGGGTGACGTGGACCCACGATTAACATGCCACATGTCACCTGGATTTGAGCATTTCACAGACCCTATAGGTCCATTAACACGTGACAAGTGTCACCCACTGAAGGGGCCATGTGTCCTCTCTTCCTTGCCACATGTCATATTTGGAAATTAACCTTTTGGTCCACGTGGTATGAGATCTCATAGTACGGAGGTTTGACATTCTGGAGGAATTTGGACAAGATTCTTCAAAGTGTGAAGACTCTCAAAGTCACATCCAACAAAGTAAATCCCAACCTTCAATATATAGGGGACATGTGGCGCCAGATCCTCTAGTCTGGAGACTTGGTACTCTGAGGGACTCGATATGTGGTGAGTTGATAAGCTCTGAAGCTCGAAGTTGCAAAGCGACGAGAACCGTAGATATATGGATCTACGTGGAAAAATCTCAACCATGAGATCTGAATGATGTTAGAAGGTTGTTTGTCTAGGGTTGACGTGGCTCACTGACGTCATCTAGGGTTATGTGGACCCACAACTAAGGTGCCATGTGTCACCGATATATGGACATTTTGCATACCCCTTATGCATATTAGTGCATGACATCTGTCACCCCCTAATGAGGACAGGTGTTACCCCTGTCCCTTGCAACGTGTTAGCCTCTGGTTCGTGCCCGCCTAGCCAACATGGTTGGTGATCCAACCAGGAGTTCGGGACTTCGAGAGTTCGAAAGATTTGTGGTGAAGTATTGTAAAGGGATGTTCAACGTAGAACGTTGAACACCGAGCGTCGATGTTCAACATAGAACGTCGAACGTCGACACTCAACGTAGAACGTCGAACATTGAACGTCGAATGTTGAACGTCGACATCCAACGTAGAACGTCGAATGTCGAACACCGACGTTCAACATAGAACACCGAGCACCGATTGCCAAATGGTCGAGGCCAAATGGAGAGATTTCAAGACTCTGGGAAGTCTCGTGCATATACAATAAAGGGAGCGCTCAGCGTCAAATGTCAAATTATTCTTAGGGGCATGTCTTAACCAGGAGGAAGATCCACCGTCATATTTAATGGGGAATGGATCTCCACCACAGATACAGGAGAATTGGGAGTTCTGGGGCATCTAAGAATTTTGGATGATATGTATGAGGTGGATGCTACGTGGCCCTTGACTAATAACATCTGAAGAGCTTTGGGAGGCAATAACTTGCAAACCATAACTCATATTTTAGTGTGGTGGCGACCGCTAGAAAACTCATGGCGAGCAGTAGCGAATGGAGATCTCGGAATTAGGATTTGAGATAGTTAGGAAAAAAAATTATGATGTCCCACCCCTTAAAGGAGTATTTAGGGGTCGGTTCTGTTACACACTTAATCCCCTAACACTCCATGAATGCTTATTGGTTTTCATTGCTAGTGACCTATTGGGTCCAACTGTGGCTAGAGCTTTAGAGGAAAGATATTTTTTGGATTGATCCTTATTAGTGCCAACATTCTTGTTCTTCCTTACCACTTGAGTCCAAACACCTTCACTCACATTTGAGGAATGGGTAACTTCAGTCGTTGGGGGTTTTGGTGACTAGGGGGGTCCTTGTGGGAAAGGATGATATAGAGTAGGATTAAGACATTTACATAATAGTCACATATATGTTGAGCCAAGTTTTAGAACTGAAACTAAATGTTGGGAATATTTATGTAGTATATCGATTATCTAATAACTTTGTCCCTTACCAAATGAGGACAGGTTCCTTAAGGTCCTTTTCGAGGTTCATCTTAATAAAAATTGAGCATTGGGGTCTAAGAGCAAGGGATTGATAAAGTTCAATTCATATTCCCTCTAATGTTAGAGATATTTTCTAAGGATGCCCATAATTTCATGGGAATGTAGAGAAATTCAACCAAGACTAGGTAGGATAACTTTGCAACTTTATAAATGAAAAGTCATGAGACAATATAGAAAAAATAAGGAAAGTGTTCTTATAAAGAAAGGGGCATGACACATGATTTATAGCACATTGTCTAAGTCATTGAACTTAAACAAAAACAAACCTTTAATAAATATTGAAGTATGGTTGTAGTGATAGCCATGTGGCTCCCACAGTGTCGTAATTCATCTTGGAATAACTACATCAATAAGCACCCTCCAAAAAAAATACACCAAAAAGAACTATGTTCTAAAATTATTGTATAAATAATCGTATTTAGAATCAGAAAAGTCAATATAATGAGGGGAGTCATTAATTCATGATAGACCTTCAAAATAAATTTCTTGGGAAACTTTGGGTTCGAAGACAACTCTCTAGGCTAGTCACTACTTTTGACATAATGAGAGATTTTTCATGTTGTGCTAAAAACGTAGTACCCTAACCAACCCTATGACCCAATGATTGCATCATGATAAACCATCCTAGCCCCTTCGAAGCTAAAATCTAAGCAATAAGTTCGAATAAAATCTCATAGATCACAATCCAAAACCTTGATATAACCCACTTTTATTCCAGATAAAGCATCAAAATGTGACACATTGCAAAAATTACAATCCAAAACATTGATACAACCCACATTGTTTTGTTCTTTGTTGAACATTGCAATAATTACTTTTTGTTTCCATACATGAACTAATGTTGACTACATTGACTAATCACTATTTAGTAATAAGTACTCAAGTTGTTCAACATAAGGAATCGATAGTCAATTTATAATTCATCATTGGTTAGCTTAATTAATATTAGTCAAAATTATTGAGACAATTATAGTTAACATTACTAAGACAATTATAGTTAACATTATTGAACTTACTCAATATTCTACACATTAGTTACGTTAGTTAAAATTAATGAACATTACTTAATACAAATCAATACAAGTGTAAGGCCCTAATTTATCAAAGCCTAAAAACAATTTGTAAATTTAAACAATTAAGATTATTTCGACGTATAAGCAATAAGCAATTTCATTATTCATCATATAAGAAGCAGAAATTTAAATTTATGAACAACATGCTAATAAATTTAAATAACCATCACATATTCATGAGAATGCATAAATAAAAATACCTATGTCTGATGCTAAATTCCCGACCTCTGGTTGTCCTCTCTAGTGCTCTGCCCAGAAACTGCCCAAAACTGACTCTTCCTCCCTGTCAGCTAGGAATAGAGCCTGTCCGACTCCCTAGCTCCAGGATTCTGTGAGGATTCGTGGCCCCCGAGCCCAAAACCCCCAACAACCTGGTGCCCCCTATAACAGTCCACCCAAACTCCAAAACTAGAAAAATATCCCCCAGAAAATACAGTCCTCTCTTGCAATAATGCTCCTCTCCCCAAATTTTCATAATCCTCTCCCGAAGGCCTCTGCCTAGTCATATCCTTCCCCATTCACCACCTCCTCCTTCATTTAATGCCACCCACCTTATCCCTCCATGTACTACCTTATCCCTCCATTCAATGCCCTTTCCCTTCATACGTAAAGTTTTATAATAAATAAATTAAAGTTATTAATCATTTAATGCTTTACCCAAACCTTAAGTGTGTTAATTAATCAATTAATTAATTAATCAACATATATTAAACAATTAATAATTAATTAATTAATCAATTAATTAATTAATCAACATATATTAAACAATTAATAATTAATTAATTAATATTATTAATATATAATTGTTATTTAACTAATACACACTAGGACAGTTAATTATTTAATTAACTATACTTGATAAACACTATGCAACTATTTAACTAGGGTTGTTACATACACCCACCCTTAAGGAAACTTCGTCCCGAAGTTAAAGTATTTTATGATACCAGGGAAAAGACACATAGTTCACACATTCATAACAATTAACCGACATTATTAGTAAGTAAGCCAAGAAAAATCATACATACTAGTGTACATGTACAAGAAATGCATGTGTAGCTAGTACATACAAGTCTCATGCATGTACTAATAATCAATAACTATCACCCTTATAGTAATTTATGTGTGCATCCAATCCAATCAACAAGACTATTCTTTTATAAAAGACAATAAACCAATCAAATGTTTGCAAAATCCTTTAATTACAATTATCTAGTTCAACATTTTTATTTAGACAACTATGGTTTAGTTACGTAATTATGAATATTCATATATACACATTTTCTTTTCAGAAGAGAAAAACAATAAATTCGACCATAAGACAAATCTCCATACTCTCTCAACTATTT
>SNQJ01S0000437.1:124146-137040 GCA_010110895.2 Picea sitchensis
AATTTTTATTTTTATTATTATTATAATTATTATTAAATTTTATTTATTAATTATTATTTTAATGTGTTATGTTACATGGACTATAGGGCGTAACCAAATTACTTCAATATAAATGTTCTTTTCAATTGAAATCAATATTAGACCGAATTATTTTATATATGCATATAAAATAAAGTGCATAGTAAAGTCTGAATTTTGGCGAAATGTTTTTGAAATGTGAAGCAAAAATAGCTTCCTTGTCCTTTCATATTTTAGGAAAAGTCGGAATTTGAGACGTTAGAACACATGCTTTAAGAAGCGATAAAAGAGGCTTCTTAGTCTGTTTAGGTTTTAGTGAGTGTCGTGTATCTATATCCATTTTCAGCAACAACATCCAGATTTCACGGAGATTTATTTTCAAATCTAAAATCATGTGATTAATTCGGTTTTGTACAATCATTTCGGTGTTTTTCATTGTCTTTCTTTCACTATCATAGGCGTCTCCGTGTTTAGGAAAACCAAGGGCAACTCAAAGTCCGTTTGACTTCCTTTCACTCTCCCTTCTTCCTGTTTGGTCTTAGGAAGACCTAGAGGTGACTTATTGACTCACGATGGAGTGGAAATCGATATTCCGAACTGGTTAGTTGAAAAGCTATGGTTCAATGTCTGGTTTTATCTTCTACATTCGTCACACATGGATCTCTTTATCTGATCGGCTCATAGAAGAAATGATGCAGAGGTTGCTCTTCGAAGCTTTCCCATGGCTCATGTATTCTCCCGTAATCGGTGCTCAAAAAGGAATGTTGATTCTGTTCCTGCTTTGGTTTTCATGGGGATTTATTGTTGGAATGTGACAACCAATTCACGGTTGTTTTCAACAAGATAGTATTCTTGGGTTTTAGTTAAAACTAATTAGCAAGAATAGGAGCAGCATTCAATGTATTCAGTTTTATGTAACTAAAGGAGAAATGGCTTAAATATGTAGCCCGTAGATGCAAATATTGAGCTGGGGTTTCAATCCCTCTCTGGGGTTGCTTGGTTCCTAAGCTATGGTTGTAATCTCCTGGTTTATGCTAATAGATTGATTCTGCCATTGATCTGGATTTTATGAGCAGAACGAAAATGAATACAAATTATTAACAGGTGCTTAACACAAAATAACAGAGATACAGTAAAACTGGTTTTCTATTCGATAACGAAATAAGTTGAAACTGTAAAATGCAGTGGAAACAAGTTTGTTGGAATGGTGGCAGCTTATCTCTGAGAAGAGATGTGACGGCAGTGCGCATTCACAAGAAGAAGGTTACAATGAGGCTCTAAAAATCTTTTTACAATAAGCAAGAATTCCAAAAACCCTAGACATCCAAAAACCTAACCCTAGGAGATGAAGCACCAAAATTCATGTGGGCCCCGTTTGGGTAAGTTGGTACATCAACTTCCCAAGGTCATAATTTTTGCATACGATCTCTGTTTTAGGCATGTGATCGCCCGTTGGAAAGGTATCATCAAGGAGATCCATTTTTGGGGCTCAATCATGCCTTTGGATATCATTGAGGAGCTTGATCCTGAAAAACCTTCATTTAGGCCTTCAAAATGGCCCCAGAACTTAAAACTACTAAAAACTGTAAATTGCCAAAATTGTCAGAAAATTGTTTTGAGCCAGTTGGAAAAGGTGGGTGGCCACCGATATCCATATGGATCAATCCTCCCTCCTTAGGAAGAAATGGTATCCATTGCATTGAGGTCCCCCATCATATGAGGAAATTTCTGCTGAATTTGGCCCCTGGTGAGACACTTGCCTTGGTGCAGGAGTTGCTCTACTTTGACGACTCGATAAAGATGGATCCTTTGTTGTCAAGTGCCCTTGATCTGTCTATCCACAATCTGATCATTGGATGCATGTTGTATGCAGTTGGGGTTGAGCTCTGTTGGTGTGAGCTATTTTGCTACTTCTGAGGTGTCCAATAATGGTGGGAAATAAGGGCGAAGGAGATCCATGTTGAACATTGGGTGCAAGCCAAGGAAAGGAGGAATGTTGAGCTCAAAAGCATTATCCCCCACGGCCTTGGTGATAGTGTATGGCACATAACAGAGTGGGCAAAGCTTCCGATGGGGTTCTGTAAGGCGTTCTTTCTGCAAGTGCAACCAAACTTTCTCGCCCACCTAAAACTTATGCGACATGCGATGTTGATCATGGCACTGTTTGTACTTGTCATTGGACTTCTATAGGATATCCTGAACTTGTTGGCAGATGTGTTGGATCCGCTCAATGAACCGGGTGGCATTGTTAGCTTCAGTTGGAGCAGGAGATGAGTCGGTCGAGGTGACCGCAAGGGGAAGTGAAACATCTATGGGACCCAATGGTTGGAATCCCAACCCCACTTGAAAGGGGTTGTGGTCGGTTGAGCTATGTAGGGCTCGGTTGTAGCTATGTTGGACATAGGGAAGGCTCTCATCCCATGTGCTAGGGTGCTTTGAATTATACATGCGAAGGATATGCACAATCATTCGATTTACAACCTCGGTTTGGCGATCTGTCTGGGGGTAGAAGGTTGTGGATTTGGTGAGCTTGGTGTCCAGCAGTGAACAGAGGCTCGACCAGAATGTCCTGAGAAATCGACTATCTTGATCTGAGACAATGGTTTGTGGGATTCCAAAATGTACCCAGACTCGTTCAAAGAAGAGCTTGGCAGTGGCCTCTACTGTGATGCTCTTCTTGTAGGCAACCAGAATCGCCATCTTAGAAAAGCGATCAACAACCACAAAAACAAAGTCATTTTCCTGCTTGGTGGATGGAAGGCCCGACATGTAGTCCATTGAGATGGATTCCCATGGCCTGTCAGGAGTAGGAAGAGGGTTGTATAGGCCATGTTTCTTAGTGGTCGGTTTGGCAATAACACAGGCAATACAGGACCTAATATACTTACTGACCTCCTGTCGAAGTTTCAGCCAATAGAAATGTTTCTATAGCATCGCCACTGTCTTTTCGACGCCAAAGTGTCCTGCCACCCGACTGTAGTGGGCTTCCCAGATCAGCTTCGCTCGCTCACTTGATCTAACACAAATATGGTCCAGACAGCACAACAACCCATCCTAAAGATGGAAATTATCGACAACTGCGTTGTCACCCAACATTTGGTAGGTGGTGGTGAAGTCAAGGCCTATCTCATAGAGTTGGGGCCATCCAGATGTCTCATGGCCGCAAAAGTCTAGCACCGTGGTGAGTGCCACACTGGCGGTCTGCTAAGGCAATCAATGATGCAATTGGTGCTTCATGTTTTATACTTGATGTTGAGGTGGAATTGTTGCAAGTATGTGGACCACTTTTGATGGTGGTCATTCTGCAATTTTCCATGTGTTTGCATGAACTGTAGTGGCTTATGATTAGGGTGGATGACGGTCTCCTTCCCAAGAATTTAATGTCTCTACTGGCGACATGCTTGCACAATGGAGTACATTTCTTTGTTGTAAGTAGGATACTTACGGACAGTATCTAACAGTGTCTCACTATGATAGGCCATAGGGTGGTCGTGCTGAGTGAGAACGGTGCCCACAATATAGTCTGAAGCATCTATCTCGATCTCAAAGGGATATTGCAGGTCTGGTAGTGAAAGTACTGGGGCTGAGCACAAGCACTGCTTCAAATCATCGAATGCTTGTTGTTGGGACCGGCCCCACGCAAATTTCGCCTTACCACCACCCCTGTTTATTTAGCTGAGGGCCCATGCAATATGGGAGAAACCTTCCACGAACCTGCAATAGAAATTGGCAAGGACCAAGAAGCTCCGAAGCTCAGTGGGTGTTGTTGGGGCTGGCCAGTCACGGATGACTTAGATCTTGGCTAGATCCACATGTACGCCATGTTGATCAATGATGTAGCCCAGGCAATGGACCCTATCCATGCCGAAGGAGCATTTTTCCAAGTTGGTGTATAGCTTGTGCTGCCGCATGGTGTGCAGAACCTGCTAAATATGCTGCAAGTGTTCGACACAAGTCTTGCTGTAAATTAGAATGTCATCCAGATACACCACTACAAAAGTATTGGTGAATGGTCGCAGGATATCGTCCATCATCCTCATGAAAGTGGCTGGAGAATTTGTCAAACGAAAGGGCATGACCAACCATTCAAAAAGGCCTTCCTTTGACTTGAAGGCGGTCTTCCATACATCTGTTTGTTCTATCGGGACCTGGTGGTAGCTAGACTTCAAATCAATCTTACTAAAGTATTTGGCCCCCGTGAGTTGATCAAGGAGGTCATCGATTCGGGGAATCGGGTACTGGTTTCTGACTGTGATTTTATTCAGAGCCCGGTAATCAATACAGAGTCGCCAGGTTCCATCTTTCTTTTGTACCAACACGATTGGTCTCACTCAAGGTGATGAGCTGTGGCAAATGTGCCCCTTGTGGAGCAGTTCTTGGATTTGTCGCTTGATCTCCTCATTCTCTAACAAATAGCGACAATAGACTGACCCATTGGGAAGCGGTGTGTCGGGGGTCAGATCGATGGTGTGCTTGACCTTGCAGTGCAGAGGTACCCCTGTAGCCGAGGAGAAGATATCTGAGTATTCTTCCATGACCTTATCTACTTGCTTCTGCTGTGTGGAGAGGTCAGCCGCAGAGACCCTGGATGTCGCTGTGATCTTTCACTTATTCTGAGATCGAATCACGAAGAAGACAAACTTCCTCGTCTGAGAGATGACCTTCCTGCATTGCTTAGCAGAGATCAAGGAAATAGCACTAGGTGGGACTGCCTCGGGTATCTTGTACAATTTCCTGTTCAAAGTAATAATAACACTACAAGGCCTAGACTCATATACAACATGACGTTTCCATAAATAAGGTTGACCCAAAAGAACATCACAAACTTCGAGAGGAGAAACATCACACAATACCTCGTCTTTGAAGGGCTTGATGTTGTATGACAATCAGCACTATTGGTTGACGCAAAGATCGCTTCCTTGGCGGAGCCATCCAATGGTGTAGGGTTGTGGGTGTGGCATTGTTGGCAGGGCCGGCCACTTGACGACCTCTGCTGAGATGAGGTTCTTCTGGCTACCGCTATCAACGATGAAGTGCAACGGGATGCCTTTTACCCACATCTGTGAATGGAAGAGGCGCTCTCCTTCTGTTGGCTCGTCTGGTTCACCAGTCTAGAGCTTGGTGGTAGCAACAGTGGCACTAGGTTCCACGTCAATGATCTGTCTTCCCTTTTCTAGTTCTGTCTCAAAGTCAGAATCCGCATCTGATTCAGAGGCTTTCACTTTGTCCACTAGCGACTTCTTTGAGCGGTAGTCAGCAGTGTTATGCCAAGGGCTCTTATGGAAGTCGCACCACTTTCTAGTATCTTTCTTTGTCTTTTTGGTGTCCTTCTTTGCTTGTGGCTTGGACTGGTTGTCTTGATATTGTCCATCTTTGCTATGTCCTATGTTCGGTGGGTTGGGGCCGCCCTTTCCTAGCTTTTGTTGTGAGGGGTTCCCAGGCCCAAATTGTCACGTCTTTTATTTGAGCTTCTACTAGATTTTGATGGCATATCGGTAGGTCGCGCCCAAGGATGAGATGTCTAGATATTCCATTTTAGTCTGGATGTATCTATGTAGAGCACCGCGATACTTGAGCACCAGATGTCACTCCGAATCTTTGATACCCAACTTGGTGTGCAAGGTATAGAAAATATTTGTGAAATCTGGCAGTGCTTGGTCTCTTTCTTGCCGCAGTGTGGTCCATTTGGTATACAGGTCGTCGTAACTTCCGACAGGGTAGTATTATTCTTTAATAGCATCCCTGAAGGATTCCCAAGTGGTCGTGACTGAAAATAATGAGGTTTCCTTTGTTTCCTTTTGCTCACAGAAGGTTTCCCACCAATCTTTGACATGGGGAACGACTTTGAGGAGCACAAAAGTAATCTTTTCTCTATTCGAAAAGTTATGGACAGAAAAATACCCTTCTAGTAGATTAAACCACTTGTCTACAGCATCTGTGTCTATCTGACCTTCAAATATAGGAATATCAAAGTTTACTTGTACCTTGAAGGGGGCGGCGCCTCCGTTCGAAGAAGATGTGTCGCCTATTAGTAGCCTTTGAAGGATTTGCGCGAAACTATCCATCATCTCGTTCCTCTGTTGCGTGAGGGCTTCCTTAATCAACAGTTTGAAAGGATCTCATGTCCCGTCATCTTTCTTTTCTCCTGCCATGGGAGGTCACTTGGGCGTGTGAGAGCTTCTGTCCTAAAGAGAAACAAGCTCGAGACCCAACTCTTTGTACTCCGACCTCTTTGGGGACATGCATTAAGACGACAAGGAGCAGACTGCTCTGATACCACTGATCCGGATTTTATGAGCAGAACGAAATGAATATAGATTATTAATAGGTGCTTAACACAAAATAACAGAGATACAGTAAAACTGGTTTTCTATTCAATAACGAAATAAGCTGAAATTGTAAAATGCAACAGAAACAAGCTTGTTGGAATGGTGGCGGCTTATCTCTGAGAAGAGATGTGACGGCAGCGTGCATTTGCAAGAAGAAGGTTACAATGAGACTCTGAAATCCTTTTTACAATAAGAAAGAATGCCAAAAACCCTAAACATCCAAAAACCTAACCCTAGGAGATGAAGTGCCAAAAGTCATGTGGGCCCCGTTTGGGTAAGTTGGTACATCAATTTCCCGAGGTCGTAACTTTTGCATACGATCTCTGTTTTAGGCGTGTGATAGCCCATTGGAAAGGTATCGTCGAGGAGACTCATTTTGGGGTCTCAATCATGCCTTCATCTATCATTGAGGATCTCGATCTTGAAAAACCTTCATTTAGGCCCTCAAAATGGCCCCAGAACTTAATACTGCTAAAAATAGTAAATTACCAAAATTGTCAGAAAATTGTTTTGAGCCAGTTGGAAAAGGTGGGTGGCCATCGATATCCATCTGGATCAGCCACTGTCCTGTGGATGCTTCCATCTGGAGGTTAGAGGGTTTTACCACGTAATCTTTGTGTTCTCTTGTATGACTGTTTTTGTGCATGTTTGTGCTGCAAATTAATTTATGTGGGTTCTAGATTACAACAATCTGGTGTTATTCCCAATTTCGTCACATACAATATAGTTTTGAATACCCGTTGTGAGAAACTGGACATGGATGCCTCCTTTGACATGCTTAAGACCATATGTGATGCTGAAATGACACCCAGTAATGTGACATTCAATCATTTGATGAAGGCCCATTTTAGACTCCACAAGTTTGAGGTGGAGGCGCTCCGAGGATTCTAGCTTCGAGTGATCAGCGTAAAGTGAGGTGGTGCCCTTAGTAGCAAGCATGGCATGACAAAGTCACCATTACGGTCAAGCAATGGATGAGAGAAGTGTTCGTAAATGGCAGCAACCAGAGAAACGGTAATAGTAAAAGTTACCTATGAACATTTATTTTTTATAGAGTTGTAAATTTATTATATGTAATTGGGCATACGGCTGTAAGACCTGAATAGGCATGCATACCCCTGTTTTCGCCAGTAAAGTGTGGACATAGGCTTAGGCTTAGGTGATAGGGGTGGGTGATAGTTTGATGTCGATGAAATTGAATGTAATAAAGCCTCTTTAGGTTATGTGTAACTCTATTGTAAATTGGCCTGGAGGTGAGTGGTGAACGCTTACTTGGTTGGCTTGGCCAGATTTGGTCAAGGGGATGTTCATGTTAAGGTGGAGCTATGGGACAACATTAAAATGTGCCTGGAGGTGAGCTGGTGTCAAGCTCACTTGGCAGGCTTCGTCATTGTTTTTGCAAAGACCTTGAACATAGTGTTCAAGGTGGAGCACTGCAGGTGCTCAGGATCGCGAAAGAAGAGTTTTTTGCAAAGCTCAAGTGATTATTGTATGGCCTAGAACTCGAGCAGGCAAGTTAGTACATGATGATGATTCCTTCATGGTGAGCCAAGATTTACAAGAAGTGAACGTAACCATTATGTTTATCGTACTCACTATCTTGGTGTTTAGATTGTTGACGATATGCTTGTAGCAAGCAGTAGTATGGTTAAGATCAACATGTTGGCTCGGTTGACTTGGACGTTCGAGATGAAGGATCTGAGAGCAGCAAAACAATTTTTGAGCATGGAATACACAGAGACGGGACTAAAGGTGAGTTTTTGGTTATCACAATGTGAGTGCATGGAAAAGACACTCAGAAATTTGATATGAATAAAACGTGAAACCAGCATAAATCTTTTAGAATCTTTCTTCAGGTTTATGTCCAAGTGATGCGGAAGAAAAGGGTTATATGTCTCATGTATCGTATGCCAGTAAAATGTATAAGTTTGCGATGAGAAAATCAGATATTTCACTTGCAGGGAGTTGTCAGTGGTCACATGATAAATCGAGGTGGAACAGTGAAATGGGTGCTTCGGATTTGAAGCACCAGTATCACCTATCTTTAGCTTGCAAGAAGGTGATGAACGGACAATGGCATGGCATCAAGTAAATTGTTGTCAAGGTGGAGATTGTTAGGAATCTGGCAACTATTTTGGATAAGGCGGTTTTAACTGGTCAAGATTTAATGCATATTTATTGCCTCTTGTTGAAACCACTCAGCTAAGATAGGGTTAGCAAATTAATGTAATGAGGTTTGTATCATTGATGAAGATGTTGTTTAAATATGTAGACCTTAGAGGCAGATATTGAGCAAGGGGCTTCAAGCCCATCTCTTGTTGAGCAATATAATGCCATTGCCATTGTCCCGTGGATGTTTCTTCCCTCACCCTCGGGGTTTTACCACGTAACATTTGTGTCTCCATGTGTGATTGTTTTTTGCTATGATTTTCTATTTGTGCTGCAAATTAATCTCTATGGGTTTTAGAACCCAACATTTATGTGCATACGAGCCAACTTGGTTTCCCTCCATGCCAATGCAAAGGTTTTGGACGAGAAGGATCCTTACTATGGACCAGAGCTATACTGCAATACGGTGTATTGCTTCCATTGACACCACCATGAATTCCCATTTATTTTTCATGTCGGTGTTGGGAGAAGCACTAGTCATCCATTTCTCCTATTGTTTACAATCCTCAAAAAAAAAACCAAAACTGCAAACAAAGTTACTCTAGGTTATAGATTTGGGTAAGAATAGAATAAAATATGCCGCATCTTAATCTTTTTTCTAAAGCTGCAAGATTAACGTTTAAAAAGATTATTAAGATATGTCCCTGGAAATTGACCAAATGCATTTTTGTAGTGCCTATTTAGCGGCGTTGTGGTTGGATCGACTCACAATCAATTTCATGGACCATTTATGTGGATTGATATGTTATTTAGTTTTACTATTCTTTTTGTAACTTAGGTCGACTAATTTCCTGGCTTAAATTAGTTTTAATGCTTTTAAGTATTTACTTTGTGATTAATTTTTATTTTGGAATGCACCGTTCTTGCTATATATTTAATGGTTAAGAACATGTGTTTCTTCTTAAGAGGTCACAGGTTCAAATTCAGAGGGGGGTAGGGTATGTATACCTTTGTAGACTTTACCAGTCAAATCGCTGGGCGGAGGGGGGTCCCTTGTCCCATAAACAAGGGGGTCTCATACACCAATTTGGTGTGTTGGCTTAGCCGTGACCTTAAAAATAGATTATTATTATTATTATAATAACAAGGTTTACAAGTAAAAAAAACTATATGTATTATGTAATCATGTTTACTTCTAATTGGAATTGGGCAACATGGCTCATAAGAAACTAACAAAAAGGTTTGCAAGAGAAAAAAAATAGCTATATGTACTATGTCACCATGTTTACTTCAAATCGAGATTTGTTAACCGGGCTTATAAGAAACTAAAGCTATATGTACTGGATTTGGTAACAGGGTTCATAAAAAACTACTATGTAATCATGTACTATGATGTATGTACTATGTAATCATGTTTACTTGAAGTCTAAAAGATGATTATGATCATGCGACTATTCAAGAATAAATTTTTACAGTTCATATCGAATTCAGTGCCCTTTCATAATTTCACAGCGAATTGTGAAATAAGAACAAGTTTTTCACTTACAATAAAAGATGAATTTAATACAAAATATTGACATTTCATTTTAAAAACTGACATAATCAAACAGTCACCTTCCTATCTTACCCAATCCCCCTCTCCCAAGGATACTAATGCCTCTACGCTAATTTTACTCACTGGACATAACTTGTATGTTACACTACAAGTAAATATTGATTGTCCAGGGTCCTATCGCAACAACACGTTATGATATTAGAAGATTTAGTCAGATGATACTTTTAACAGTTTATATCTATAACAATGCAATATCAACTTATTGGTGATCAATAGCTATGCCAATATTACCACTATAAGTACAGTTGCGTCCCTATTCATTTTGGTTAGTTATGTGTTTCTATCCATTTGTCCATGGAATTTATCACGGATACTCGGAATGCTAAATAATAACTCAAGGTAGATAATCTTCGAGGTAGATAATCTTCGGTTTGGAAAACAGTCTGAAGGTGCTTAATTATTTTGAGAATGTTATACAATTTTTCATGTCTGAACAATTTCCAATATAAAAAAAGATTATAGCATGTAAAGAAGGAAGTGTCTTGAGGGAGCACACTATATTTTGAGAAATACTTTGAAATGTAGAATCTTTTTTGATTAATCAGAACTACTCCCCTTAAAAACAAAAAACAAATTGTGTTATAATATTTATAAATTTATTCAAAAATTCTGTTATAACATTAAAAACAAAAAACAAATTATGTTATAATATTTATAAATTTATTCAAAAATTCTGTTATAACATTTAAGTGAAACATAAAAATAAAAAATCTATAAATGCAATCTTGATAAATTTATTTGAATAAAAAATATATAAATATAATCCTGGCTTATATATATTTGAGAGAGTACATCCATGTACTCTAAACAATAATACTTTGTCCCAATTTAATATGTTATTTTAAGTTCAAAATAAATTCATTTGAATAAAAAATTTATAAATGCAATCCTGCCCTATATATTTAGGGGCTACAAACCAAACTTGATTTTCCAGAATATGAACACTATAGGATTAGGATGGAGACAAAGCCACTTTCAAATTAATAATTTATGAACAGAATAGGATGGAGACAAAATAGACTAAAAAATACTTTCAATCAATTATTTTTCCTATAATGCAGGATGGATTTCTTGGTAAGGAGAAATATTGGCATAATAGCTTATTAGCCATGCAAATGAAAAACAAATACAAACAAGTAGCCGAGCAACCAACCAAGGGCGGCAACAACACCTAGACCATATCAGACACAGACAAGTAGAGGTATCATCTGCTTATCAAAAGGGCTGCCTTGCAAGTGGAAAATAGATACAAACAAGTATCTGACCAACCAACTACAGCAGCAACTCCTAAATCATATCAGACACAGACAAGTAGACGTATAATCTGCTTATCAAAAAGGGCAGCCTTACTAATAAATGGCCGTCTGGATGGGATGTTTTCCGCACGCACATACATGCATTCCAGAGAAAGGTTGCAAACTTAAAAGACAGGTGTACGTTGGATACAGAGAAACGAGATTATACCACGGACATACACACATTCGAGATAAGGTAGAAAACTTGAAAGAAGTTAACTTGGATATGTAAAAGTAAATATGTTTCTGGCTTGTAAGATGCAAATAAAGTCCAGTGGGCTCTCCAATCAAGAACATCATCGGCTGACATAAGATATTAATAGGTTAATGGAAAGTCAAGGGAAATTTTCATTGAAAAAACATTTATGACTTTTATTTGATATTTTTTTTTTTCTGATTTGTATATTTCTAAATAGGTTATTGGAAAATGGAAAATGGATTTTTCTTGAACAAATTATGAAGTTTATTTGATATTTTTTTACCTGATTTTTATTGTATAATTTTAAATAGGTTAATGAAAAATTGAGAA
This sequence comes from Picea sitchensis, assembly GCA_010110895.2. Classification (NCBI taxonomy): domain Eukaryota; kingdom Viridiplantae; phylum Streptophyta; class Pinopsida; order Pinales; family Pinaceae; genus Picea; species Picea sitchensis. Next base: position 136,042 of record SNQJ01S0000437.1, read on the forward strand.
AAATTTTCATATTAATATTGTTCATAAGAATTTTAAAAATATTTTATAATTGATATGAAAAAATAAAAAAACAAACTCTTAAAAAAAAAGAAGTGCAATAATGGTGAACAAAAATAATGCTCTTGTGATTTAATAACAAATTGTGTTAAATTTAATTGCAATATCTAGTAATCCAACACTCCAACCACCTGAAAACATTGGTAAATTTACTGACTTCTAAACCATTAGTACCTTTTCATCATTGGGAACAACTAGCAGTAATTGTATAACCATTAACAATAACTCACTTAGATCCAGTGATTCTAGTGTTTCAACAGAAAAATCTCCCTACATCTCTATACGTTGTTTATGACATCTCTATACATGGTTTATCCCCAAAGAAGGTTGACAAGATCGAATTAATACATATCTCATATAAAAGAAATATATCAACAATATGATATTAATATTTTCATTTTAATTTTATAATTTTAAATATAAAAATTTGGATTTTAATTACAATTTTTATGAAAATTTTAATTAATTCAAAAAATAATTCAATAGTAATTAAACATATTTCAAAATTAAAAAATTAAAATTATACATTGTTTATCACATCTCTATACATGGTTTATCCCCAAAAAAGGTTGACAAGATCGGATTAATACATATCTCATATAAAAGAAATATATCAACAGTATGATATTAATATTTTCATTTTAATTTTATAATTTTAAATATAAAAATTTGGATTTTAATTACAATTTTTATGAAAATTTTAATTAATTCAAAAAATAAATCAATACTAATTAAACAAATTTCAAAATTAAAAAGTTCCTTACAATTTTACTATTATTCAATCTCAATTCTCTCTATATATAAACTTAATCTACAATACTTTTATATATATTTAAAAAAATAAATTTGATAATAAAAAAATCGTAAATCAAGTTTATATATATAAACTTAATATATATATATATATACTTGATCCACAATACTTTTATATATATCTAAAAA
>SNQJ01S0000437.1:145122-155288 GCA_010110895.2 Picea sitchensis
GAACTCTTTACTCTTTTGATGTTAGCACTAAACTAATACAATGTCAAATATATTTGATATATACTTAAAACATTAAAAGTAAATTTAAAAATATAAACATTGCAATGAAAGGTGTGATTTATGTGACCGGCGCAAAGAATTGTATAACGCACACAATTCTAAGCACTCAACTTAAAGCCTCACAAAACATAAACAATCCTTCAATTTGTGAGGCTACCATAGAAGCAACATACCAAAAGTAACAGATAGTTAAGTAAGCCTGCACGGCTTAAAAATAACTGTAATTACATAACAGAGAGTATTGCAAGTACTCCACTTCGAACCTGACAAACTTTAAACTCCCCTGCAGTTTCTGAAGTACCAGAGAAGCAATATCGACCGGTCAAAACGTTTTATGAGATTGAAAATCCAAGAAATCACACCAAAACAGAGAGTGAAATAAGTCTGACGGTTTAAAATGATTATAGTTACAGATAAACATATTATACGGAATGTTAAAGCAAGTCACATTACACAAACATAGCGCTCGAACATTACTGTCCAGTGTATTCTGATTCTGGAACTCTGAAACTTTTGATTCGCTTGACGTATCAGAAGCATTAGTTACTTGGGAACAGATAATCATTCACTATTGGTAGATCACCGTCAAGGCAAGCTACATTTACAAAACGCGCCGTGCGAACTGCTGTTATTGGTTGTAGCTACAGCTTGGGTAAAAGGGTGAGATGCTAGAGGAAAGTCTTCTGAATCTAAGCCGGAGAATGCTCCTGTTGATTGAATACTGCTGCCTCCTTGTTGAGGATTAGAGACAACATTGGATTTCAGCGGGTAGAGAATTCATGCATAGTCTTGAATGACTGCAAAGAAATGAATCTTCGGGAAGCATTAACCCATACAGAAAAGCATTGCCGTTACGTCTCTGGTTTTAGTCATCATGTTGACGGAGGGAGGCAAGGTGATGTTCTCTTGCAAACAGAATGTAGGGGAATGGGGACGCACAAGTTAATGGTTTAAATATACCACATAATCTACTTTGTGGGTTGTAGCTTTTCTCCTTCCGTTTCGTTGTTTCCGGAGCCCTTTCTGTTGTCTTTGCTCTAAACTTCTTTGAAGGAACAGCATTGGTTGTTTCTCTTGTTCTACGATTAGAAGCCACCGACCTCACTGCCATGGATCTATGTTCGCTCTTTTTTCCCTGACTGATGGAGTCTCTGGTTGCTTTTGGTGGTCATTGTTGTAGGGGCTTTTGGCCTATGCAGGTCCTGCTGCTAAAATTTGTTCATGGAGATTCCCAGGACAATTCTTGTTGGCGGTGCATGTATTCTTCTGCCAGGAGCTGTTCAGGTCTGCAGTTTGAAGAGAAGAGAAGAGACGGCGACTCTCGGAATCTACATAATGCGATATGTTCGAACTACAAATAGAGCTGGATGTTTGTGATGTTTTTTTGGGCCAGCCATATATGTGGAAGCGCCATGTTGTTTATGAATCTTGACCTCGTAGTGTCATTGTTACTTTGGGGGGTCATCTCTACAGAATACCGGAGATAGTTTCAACTACTGTCCCACCTAAACAATGCCGCAAGGTAGTATCTCATACTACAAAATTCAGCTTCTTCACAATCTGTTCAAAAGGTGAATGGAAGGATACTGCAACCACTACAGCCTCAGCCCAAGCACCTTCTATCCAGGATAAGCAGGTCAGCAAGATTGCAGCAAAGTGTAAGGATTCCTTCTGCACACAGGTATCTCATGTAGCCAGACTGGTTAAAAAAGTCCAACCCTTCCAGCCACAGGTTTGTGACAACCTTCAACAAGCTAAGTAGTGCAACTTCTCCAACAAAGCAAGCAGTTCATCAAGATGCAGATTCAACAAACGCTTTTCCCTCTTCCCCGGGCACTCAACGCAATGGAGACCATTGCTTCCTAAGGAGGGAGGATTGAGCCAGGTGGATATCGGTGGCTACCCACTTTTTCCAGCTGGCTCAAAACAGTTTTCTGGAATTTTGGTAATTCACTATTTTTAGCAGTTTTTAACTTTCGGGTCCATTTTGAGGCCCTAAATGAAAGTTTTTCGGGATCAAGCTTCTCAATGATAGCTGAAAGCTCTTATTGAACCCCCTAAATGAATCTCCTCGGCAATACCTTTCCAACGAGCTATCATGCGTCCCAAACGAAGATCGTATACCAAAGTTATTCCCCCGATAAGTTGATACAACAAACTATCCAAAACAGGGTCCACAAAACTGTTGGTCTTTCATCTTCCGAGGCTAGGTTTTTGGATTTTCTTTATGATAAAAAGGCCTTTGGAAACTCATTGTAAAATCATCTTCTTACAGATGCGAGTAGCTGTCACATCTCTTCTACGAAATAAGTTGCCACCATTCTAGCGAATCTTTCACTCTGTATTTTACAGTGTTTGTACATTTTGACTCATTAATATAAAATTGTGTATTATTGTATCTCTGTGTTTATGGTTGCATCTTTGATACATTTATGTTACATTATTAGATATCTGAGATATCTCTCTACATTTATTTATTATATTTCTGCTTTCATTTTGTGCCGAAAATAATCTGAATCACACCCCCTACTAAAGATGATGGAAACATATAGAGGAAGGTCAAGGCTCAGAGGTTCCAAAACTGTTACAATTATTATGCAACATGTTGTCGATGACAAATCCCTTGGTACCAGTACAAAAGGCCAAGCCAATAATTAGTTGATGGAGTGGTTGCACGCTGCGAGCGGTCTTGACGACTCAAGAACGGTGGTAAAGAGTCTAATAATCTACCTAGCCTTGATGGAAACTTGCAATATGTACCTGAGGCACATGCTCCCTAACTCTAAGTATTATCAAAGTAACTTTAATGCTTTGGTTTTCAGGGATAAATACAAAGGAAAGTTGTATAGGAGGCCTCGTATTGAGCTTCTCTCGTATTTTCTTTTTGGCAATCTTTATGTCGATTCTAAGTCTGAAAAGTAGGATCAGGTTGGGGGGGAGAATGGTCGGTCGTTGGCACAAGAAGAATAAGAGGTGTTCAATAGGCTTTCATGACAAGGAAGCTTCCTCGTCAAGGGGTCAGGGCTATCTCTCCAGAGCAGAGAAGGAAGCTCGAGCCACCGAGGAGCGATTTTGGGTCCATTGCTTGATTGACGAAATCTGGTCGACGAACGCCATCAAGGATCGAGTTCTAGCCCATCGTAGGATGACCAAAGAAGAAGATATAATAAAGGAAGCGACTAAGTGGGTGACGAACCCAGTGAACCCTTAGACTAGAGATACCTGGTACTTTAGGATGGTTGAAGCTTATTGGATGGTCAAGGCATTGGTGGCCCAGGCTATCAACGAAACCAGGTGAAATAATGTCGAGATCCTCCAAGCTATTCACATTTTGGAGGGAAAATTCAAGCTTTATTGTAGGGCTCAACATGATATCAAGTTCAAGGTTAATCAACCATATCAGTGCCCAAATTAGCATTGGAAAGGTCAGGAAGCTGAGTCTCCTCCAGGATCTCTCCAATGTCCAATTATGGTCGACGATGAGGATGAAAAACTCCGGGAAGAGGACGATCAACCCTAGGAAGAAGCCATTCTCCAAGCTAAGAAGGAAGCAAGGAGCCACACCGGGACGTCTAGGAGGGGGATTAAGCGAGTGTCAGCTCCCCAGTAGGTTTTGAAATTCTATTATGTTTTGTCTCTGGTTAGATTGTTAGTGGCCCTATGATTTTTTCTAAGGCTATAATTATGGGCTCAKCTCTGGAACTTTGGATAAAAACTTACAAATGTGAAGATCCTCGCTCTTTTGAACAAGGTTCTGGGGTTTGGTTTCCTATTTTGATATACCCCCTATTCAACCTTTTCTTTACTATATTGTGATATGATAGAAGTTTCTTGCTTTTATATATATATATATATATACTTTAATATTAATGTACTAAATCATCATAGATCCATCTTAACCCTGGATCTCTCTATGTGAAAAAGTTTTTACACACATTGATTATTATTCATTCAAAATTATATATATATATATATATATATAATTTGAATAGGTTTAATGGTTAAGAATTTATACTTCTTCTTAAAAAGTCACAAGTTAAAATCGAATATGTATATCTATATAGACTTTACCTGTCTAATAGTTGAGTGTTTATACATAAATTATTATTATTTTTTTTATTTTTAAATTTTAATTATTAATTATTAATTTAATCTATTATATTACATGTGCCTAACCAAATTACTTTACTATAAATTTGCTTGCTTTTCAATTGAAATCAATATTAAATCGAGTTATTACGTCGAAAGGCGTATACCTATTGGAGATGGGCACAATTAATGATCTTTTAATCTTAAATTCTAATTTGATGGTCATGCATTGAAGATGCTGGCATATTCTTAGTCGTCCTCAAAAATCAATGAGTCAGATTTATTGTTGATAACTTCTTTGCATTTATAAATGCATCCGTTAACATGTTTACTTTTTAACATTTACGTAATCATGTTAAGAAATTATTGTAACATCATATGATTGACACGTTTAAATGATTAACTTTTGGAATTCTTCAACTATCCGTACGTAGCTGAGATGTGAAAGGTTTGTTTTCTGTGTGGAATTTAGCCACTATTTATGTGATGAGTTGGAAAGTTCACAGTTTCTTCATACATGGACTTGGACTAGTTTTCACTGGTTTTTTTTTAAAGCGAAAGTTTTTTTTATCTGCCGTTCAGTCTGTGCTAGTTTTATATATGCATATAAAATAAAGTGCATAGTAAAGTCTGAATTTTGGCGAAATGTTTTTGAAACGTGAAGCAAAAATAGCTTCCTTGTCCTTTCATATTTTAGGAAAAGTCAGAATTTGAGACGTTAGAACACATGCTTTAAGAAGCGATAAAAGAGGCTTATTAGTCCGTTTAGGTTTTAGCGAGTGCCGTGTATCTATATCCATTCTCAGCTACAACATCCAGATTTCACTGAGATTTATTTTCAAATCTAAAATCATGTGATTAATACGGTTTTGTAAAATCATTTCGGTGTTTTTCATTGTCTTTCTTTCACTGTCGTAGGCGTCTCCGTGTTTAGGAAAACCAAGGGCAACTCAGAGTCCGTTTGACCTCCTCTCTCTCCGTTACTGTTTGGGCTTAGGAAGCCCTAGAGCTGACTTATTGACTCACGATGGCGTGGAAATCGATATTCCGAACTGGGTAGTTGAGAAGCTATGGTTCAACGTCTGGTTTTATCTTCTACATTCGTCACGCATGGATCTCTTTATCTGATCGGTTCATAGAAGAAATGATGCAGAGGATGCTCTCCGGAGATTTCCCATGGTTCCTGTATTCTCCCGTAATCGGTGCTCAGAAAGGAATATTGGTTCTGTTCCTGCTTTGGTTTTCATGGGGATTTATGTGTATACTACCAACTTGGTTTCCCTCCATGCCAATGCAGAGGTTTTGGACGAGAAGGATCCTTACTATGGACCAGAGCTATACTGCAATACGGTGTATTGCTTCCATTGACACCGCCATGAATTCCCATTTATTTTCATATCGGTGTTGGGAGAAGCACTAGTCATCCATTTCTCCGCTTGTTCACAATCCTCAAAAAAGAGGCCAAGACTGCAAACAAAGTTACTCTAGGTTATAGATTTGGGTAAGAACAGAATAAAATATGCCGCATCTTAATCTTTTTTCTACAGCTGCAAGAGTAAGGTTTTAAAAGCTTATTAAGATATGTCCCTGGAAATGGACCAAATGCATTTTTGTAGTGCCCATCTAGCGGTGCTGTGGTTGGCTCAACTCACAATCAATTTCATGGACCATTTATGTRGATTGATATATTATTGAGTTTTACTATTCTTTTTGTAACTTAGGTCGACTAATTTCCTCGCTTAAATTAGTTTTAATGCTTTTAAGTATTTACTTTGTGATTAATTTTCATTCTGCACGCTAGTGACAGTGGAATGCACCGTTCTTGCTATATATATCAGGATTTAATAACAAGGTTTACAAGTAAAAAAAAACTATATGTATTATGTAATCATGTTTACTTCTAATCGGGATCGGACAACAGGGATCATAAGAAACTAACAAAAAGGTTTGCAAGAAAAAAAATAGCTATATGTACTATGTAACCATGTTTACTTCAAATCGGGATTTGTTAACAGGGCTCATAAGAAACTAAAGCTATATGTACTGGATTTGGTAACAGGGTTCATAAAAAACTAAAGATGTATGTACTATGTAATCATGTTTACTTGAAGTCTAAAAGATGATTATGATCATGCCACTATTCAAGAATAATATTTTACAGTTCATATCGAATTCAATGCCCTCTCACAATTTTACAGCGAATTGAGAAATAAGATTTTTAAGAACAAGTTTTTCACTTACAATAAAAGATGAATTTAATACAAAATATTGTAATTCCATTTGAAAAACTGACATAATCAAACAGTCACCTTCCTATCTTACCCAACCCCCCTCTCCCAAGGATACTAATGCCTCTACGCTAATTTTGCTCACTGGACATAACTTATGTTACACTACAAGTAAATATTGATTGTCCAGGGTCATATCGCAACAGCAGCATTGCAAAATAGCACGTTATGATAACAGAAGATTTAGTGAGATGATACTTTTAACAGTTTATATCTCTAACAATGCAATATCAATTTATTGGTTATCAATAGCTATGTCAATATTACTACTATAAGTGCCTGTAGTGATATAGATCTATTGGCAAGAACTGTGTTAATGAAGAAAATATGTGTTAATGAAAGAAATATGTAAAGAAGGTCTCAAGTTTGATTCTTACTCCGATTTACCCATACCCCATGCAATTGTGTTCCTATTCTTTTTAATTAGTTATGTGTTTCTATCCATTTATCCATGAAATTTATAACAGATACTCATGCTAAATAATAACTCAAGATAGATAATCTTTTATTTGAAAAGTAGTCTGAAGGTGCTTTAATTATTTTAAGGATGTTATACAATTTTTCATGTCTTAACAATTTCCATTATAAAAAAAAAGTATAACATCCCAAGAAGTGTCTTGGGAAAGCACACTATATTTTGAGATATACTTTTGAAATGAAGAATTTTTTTTATTAAAGAAAAATTCTTCCCAATAATGACAGTAATGACCTAACCAAGGAGCGTCACCAACAGAGAACTACTCCCTTCAAAACAAAACAAAACAAAAAAATGTATTATAACATTTATAAATTTATTTTATTGACCAGAGAACACCCAAGTTACACGACTTACAATCTCAATGATCTTAAGTATGGATTTTCTCCAATTCTGTTTTTTCGAACAATAATTTACTTTGTTCCATTTTAATATGTTATTTTAAATTCCAACATAAATTTATTTCAATAAAAATATATATAAATACAATCCGATAAAAAAATATATAAATGTAATTTTTTTTTTTATTTGTTAATTTGTGTGAGACCTGCTACGTGATTAACTTGTGGTTTGAGAAACCCGGCCTGAGCCACACCAACCCTTAATATGGTTGGATTTTTTGTCTTCGCAAGTTTTGAACTGGTAATTTTAACAATACGAAGTGGCTTAACAACACACTCCGTCACCCACTGTCCTACACCTCAAAGACATATAAATGCAATTCTAGTCTATATATTTGAGACTATATATATTTGAAAAGGAACATCCATGTACTATAAACAATAATACTTTATCCTATTTTAATATGTTACTTTAATTTCGAAAAGAAATCATTTGAATAATAAAAAATATATAAATACAATCCTGGCCTATATATTTGGATATTTGGGGGGCTACATCCATGTATAAACCAAACTTGATTTTCCACAATATGAAAAGTATAAGATGGAGACAAAGCCTCCTACAAATTAATAATTTATGAACAGAATAGGTTTGAGACAAAATAGAGTAAAATATACTCTCGATCCGACGCAGACAAGTAGAGTATCATCTGCTTATCAAAAGGGATGCCTTGCAAGTGGAAAATAGATACAAACAAGTATCTGACCAACCAACTACAGCAACAACTCCTAAGTCATATCAGACACAGACAAGTAGAGGTATAATCTGCTTATCAAAAAGGGCAGTCTTACTAATAAATTGCCGTCTGGATGGGATGTTTTCGGCACTCACATTCCAGAGAAAGGTAGCAAACTTAAAAGACAGGTGTACGTTGAATACAGAGAAACGAGATTATAGCACGGACATACATACATACATTCGAGATAAGGTAGAAAACTTGAAAGAAATTAACTCGGATATGTAAAAGTAAATATGTTTCTGGCTTGTAAGATGCAACTAAAGTCCAGTGGGCTCTCCCATCAAGAACATCAACGGCTGACATAAGATATTAATACAGCAACTCATCATGCTCATGCTGTGACAGTAAATGCAGGAAACGAGAAGGTACTGCATCAACATTAATAAATTATTCTTTTTAAACAAATCAAACCTACAGCCCAACATAACATTACCATGCCCACACACCGAGACTAAGATCGGCGCGAAATATGAAGCAAGTACAGACTGTGTGGACCTTTATATCAATCAAGTACACACTGTGTACAGGTTTTATTTATGTGTGAAGGCATCTCACACAAAAAGTGCATTTCAGGAGAGATTAATACAAAGACCAGCGCAAAATGTGCTACTTTATATCAATCAAGTACATATTGTGTACAGTTTTCTTCATGTGGGAAGGGGTCACATAAAAAGTGCAACTCAGGAGAGATTAATATGACGTCAGCAGAACAAAGACGGAGTGGGAGAGCTGAATGTAGAGCGGCAAAGCAGAATGAAGTAGTGAATCAAGGGAAACGCGCGAGACAACCAAAACTATCAATTTGTACATTGAACAAACAATTCTATGATGTTTATTTGATATTCAATTTGGAGTGTTCATTGAACAAACATTTATGAAGTTTATTTGATATTTTCTCATCTGATTTGTATATTTCTAAATAGGTTAATGGAAAATCAAGGGAAATTTTCATTGAACAAACAATTATGAAGTTTATTTGATATTTTCTTATTTGATTTCTATCGTATGATTCTAAATAGGTTAATGGAAAAATTGGAGTTGTATTGTATAATTCTAAATAGGTTAATGGAAAATTGGAGGAAAATTTAATATTAATATTATTAATAAAAATTTTAAACAGATATGAAGAAATGAAGAAAAAAACTCTTAAAAAAAAGAAGAAGTGTAATAATGGTGAAGAAAGATAATGTTCTTGTGATTCAATAACAATTTGTGTTAAATTTGATAGCAATGTGTGTTAAATTCTATTGCAATATCTGGTAATCCAACACTCCAACCACCTAAAAACATTGATAAATTTACTAGGTTCTAAATCACAAGTGCTTTTTCATCATTGGGAACAGCAAGCAGTAATTGCATAGCCATTAACAATGACTCAGTTTAATGCAGTGATTCTAGTGTTTCAACATGAAAATCTTCCTACATCTCTATACATTGTTTATCCCCAAAGAAAGTTGACAACTTTAGATCCATTATTACATATTCCATGTAAAATGAAAAAATATATCAACAATATGATATTAATATTTTCATTTTAATTTTATAATTCTAAATATAAAGATTTGAAATTTAATTACAATTTTTTTAGAAAAAATTAACAAATTCAAAAAAAAAAATCAATGTTAATCAAATATACTCCAAAATTAAAAAATTCTTTACAATTCTACTATTATTCAAACTCAATTCTCTACTCTTATATATATATATATATATATACTTGATCCACAATATTTTTATATATATAAAAGAGAATAAACTTGATATATAAAAGTATTGTGGATCAAATTTATATATAAACTTGATCTACAGTACTTTTATATAGATCAGTACTTTTATATAAAAAAAAATAAACTTGATTCTCAATACTTATATATGACCACTACCTTTTATATATATAGATATATATAAACTTGATATATAAAAGTATTTTGCATCAAATTTATATATATAAACTTGAACCACAATACTTATATATATATATATAAGACAATACTTATATATATAAAAGAATAAACTTGATTCTCAATACTTATATGTGACCACGATCTTAGAGAATAAACTTGATCCAAAGAGCCTATGCACTTTAATTTTAAATTAAAAAAATATATATAAA